>VWPW01027051.1:0-33629 GCA_013389825.1 Crypturellus undulatus | reverse complement strand
GTGAACCCATCAACCTTCCGGTATCTGTTTCCCTATGTGTAGGGTGGGAAAACGGTCAGGCATTTGACCATCAAGCTGATGGCCATCAAGCTGATGGCCATCAAGCTCATGTCTGTCAAATTGGTGGCCATCAAACTGGTAGCCATCAAGCTCATGGCCATCATCAAGCTCATGGCTGTGAAGCTGGTGGCCATCAAGAGCATGGCCATCAAGCTCATGACTGTCAAGTTAGCAACTGTCAAGCTCATGGCCATCAAGTTTGTGGTCATCAAGCTCATAGCCATCAAATTTGTGGCCATCAGGCCTAAGTCCTTGCACTCCAGCTACACGGCACCGTTTTGGACCTGGTTAGACCCTGCTGCATTTTATCAGCACACCGGCCACATCAGCCAGCCCAGGTAATGTCCCAAGCATGAGCAGCACAAGGAAAGGGCCCAGTTTGCTCCCTGGAGATTCCTCGCGCCTCTCTCGTGCAAAGCAAGACCCTACTAACACAGAGCGAGCACAGAGTGACCCTAAAGACGCAGGAGATCAGAGTCATGTCCAAATGTTTGACCCCAGAAGGAGAACGCACCAGCAAACTACACGTTAGTGAGGGAGATGATGCGTTTCAGCAGGAGAAGGGAGCCAGATTCCTTCCAGCTATTGTCCTCGGGCTACAGAGCAGCCAACTTCTGTTCATTTTCCTTGACAAAAGGCAGACCACCTTTCTGCATTTAAGCATTTAAGTGACTTTAAACACCCGGTTGTGCGTGTTTGGGGCAACAAAAGACGCAAGGCTGGATGCAGAACAGATGTCGGGCTGCACCACTGCCTGCAGGAGACGTGGAGGGAAGACACGACCTGCAGCAGGTCTGTAGACCCAAAGGTCTCGAGACCCCAGGCTTCATGAGGCAATATTTGGAATTTAAGAATGCGATAGACAGAGTATTTCTCACAGAAACTTTTCTTCTTGATAGAAGTGCACATTTAGGGACATGTGGCCAAAACAAGGCATTTTTTGCAATTTTCCTCAATTGTTAACACCTCCTGCAACTTTGTTCACAGGCGCTGCTTTAAAGCAAGGGCGAATTGAGCAGTTCTGAATTGCTCGGATTTTTTAAACGCCAATAACATGTACACCATGTATTTCTCCTCAAGATTTATGGCTCTATTTTGTCCTCAGACAAGCAGAGCTGAACACCGCGCATCTGGGGACGCTAACCACAAGAAAAATTCCTTCGTCCAAGGTCCTCGCAGAGCTGGAGCACTGAAGGATTTTATACAGCCCTTTTCCCTTGCTCAATTAGAGAGTGAAAGCAAGAAATTGCAGCTAACTTGATTACAGAAATTCTTCCCAGGATGGGCAAAAAAGACCCCAGCTTAAGCTCCCTCCCCAGGAATGTGATCTTCCCAGGCTGGAGCTAACCCCAACAGCACAAAGTTTCACTTGGAACTTTTTCCCCCCACTAATTCCTCTTAGGAATTATTCTTCCTCCGCGTCCCTATCTAGATAAGGTCATTTGGCAGGCGCTCCAAGCCGGACTACGAGGATGTGAGGCCGTGGGGTGCAGAATTAACTGAATTTCATCCTCTAACCAGACAATCCTTGGCATTAGCTCATTGATCTAGTTATGCTAGTTAGATGTTTACTTGTATTTCATCAGCCTGTCGGGGGAAACCAGTGGCCCTGGTCTACACGGAGCGCCAGGGACACCCCTCACCGTCCCCACGCGTCACGGCACGAGGGTGACAGCGCGACAACCCCAACGCGATGACGCCAGCACCGCATGTGGCCACCGTGTCACACGCCTGCGAGCGCAGGCTCCTCTCGTTATAACTCATCCCGCTCTGGGCGCAGTTAGCGTTCGCACTGATTTATTCCCCTTGTATATTTTCCTTGTGCATCCCTCAAATATGAGCCTTCCCCGCTCACTGAGAGGCAAATTAACCCTCCTGTCCAAGCCATTAAGGATTCCCCGTTCCCAGACCGCACGCTGCGAGCTGGAGGGACTTGGAATGCAACAGCATTGCTACAGCAATGCTTATATTTGTATTATATAGTGCACTGCTGTATATATAGGTTATATATATTATATAGACACATCTGCTTTGGTCATGGTGCCCCTCGTGCGCGTGCCCAGGCCACGTGTCCCCTGCTCCTGCCGCAGCATTTTGCCGACAGAACAGCAGCAACTTGTCATTAGGGAGGCCCAGAGGGCTGTTCCACAACCATCGCTTTGTCCCGTCGCTAAAATTAACATCTAGTATTAACGGTTTGGAACGTGACTTGGAGGCTTCAAAGCAAACGCAGAGATGGACGCGTGTAAAATCAGCTCCTTGGCACGTCTGCAGCCCTCGGCCAGGGCTGTCCCTCCGCGCGGGGTACGGTGCGTGTCCGCTGCACAGTCCTAAATAGTCTACATATCCTAAATATTCCTGGTGCGGCGGGTTTAACGCTTCCCAGATGCCTACGGAGCGCAGAAGGTAACGGCACCGATGCTTCAGCGCCGTCCCTCGCATCACAGGGCTTCCCATGCTAAAAGCAAAGTCCTGGGCTTATCTCTAGAACACCGGTAAATACGGGTCATTCACTTCCCCTAAACTGCAAAATGTTGTTAAATGTACTAGAAACAAAACTTACAAACTTTTCCCTCTCTTTTTATGTGATTAAAATGGTCATAGCTATCTGATGTTTCTTGCTGATTGAACCTGCCACTTCCATTTACTAGGAAAACAAATAACACGTGCTTGCTGTCTTCCCAAAAGGCTCCTATTTACTCTGTGGTCATTTCCCACTTAGGGTATTTCCAGTTTAATTTCATAAAACAGCTTTTACATGGAAAAAGGATAAAAAACAACGGGGGGAAGTGGTAGAAAGCTCTTATTGTGTCTTGTCTTGCAAATATTTTGCCTCTGAGTTTTATTTGCAGGAATGAGCCCATGTTGCTGCGGACCGGGAGGAGAAGCTGGCGATGCCCGAGTTTAATGATCAGCATTTTCACGAGTTAAATAAGAAAAATGCCACTAAAATAGACCGGAGCTAATATTTACAACTTGATGTTTTTTAAGCCAGAAGAACAAAAACTCTGGCTTTCCTTATTGACTGTTAGCCACAGCAACATAAAGCTTGCTCAATATCATCTTTGTTCCTTTAATATTGGGAATTTCTTCTTTATTTTATTGACTAGGACGCATCCAGCGTTCTGGCTGGAGCCGATTATGTAAAGGAAGCGTTAAGGGACTTGACTGCTCGCAGGGCAGCAGGCAGGACACGGCGTTACTGCCTGCGCCAGCGCCGCGCGATTCCTTCCAACACCAAATCCCACGTCTTTCCCTCTCCTCTTCCTGTAAACTCGCACAGGAATGAAACCAGCGGGTTAAATAGTGAATTTGCCCGGGGTGGGCATGGACGCATCGCGATGCAGGACAGGGACGCGGTGACACGGGGACACAGAGCTCGTCTTGTGGCCACCAGCCCTGCAAGCTGCCGCTTGGAGAAGGTGCATTGAGCAGGCATGATGTGTCCGGTCACCCCCAGCCAAACTATGTATTAAAGATTAAAAGCAAAACAAAAAAACACATAAAATACCCCAAACCTACCACCCATTTTAAATTATCCACGTTTTTTATACCTATTTTCTTGGTCAAGAAGGGATGCAGCTGCCCTAAGCGCGGGGCTCTTTGTGTACCTCTGCTTGGTGCACAACGCTTTTCCTCCCTCGTATCAGACAGTAATCATTCCAGAAGGCAAAGAGCTCAAAATAACTACAGTATATGCATACAGAATACATTTAAGAGAAAAAAAAAACTCCAAATTGACTGTTCAGACCTTCCCTCACTTCCCCGCTTGCCAGCGGCTCGGCTCCAAGCAGGAGGCTTTCCAAGGCGGCGTAGGAACCGCTAAGATCTCCCGCTTTCCATATTGTGCGAGCGCGGCGCCTTCCAAGCGCTCGAGCCTTCCCGTGCAGCAAAATGTCACCGGGAAGGTTTGACTCCAGGCTGCCTATCGCGGGCTGCGCATCCTGCTCAGCTCCCGTAGCGCTGGCACGCGGCGCGCGCAGCGGCTCCGAGTGCACTTCGGGATCGGAAAAACTTCGCTTCGGAGCGCAGATACGGTCTGATTCTCATTACGAGAGGCTTGGGCGGGTGTGTTGTTCCCCCCCGCGCGGGAATGGAGGCAGAGATAAATGTCACTGCGGAATATTCTGCCTTTATACTTTTACTACGCGGTGCCTGATTAGCGCGTGCAGATCGCAGCAGTTTCGCCCAAATCAGCACCAATGGCATCGGCTCCATCGAGCACCTCCTGCGCTGCCCTCCAGGCTCTCCCCTCCTGATACAGCAGGGGCTTTTTGGAAAAATAATTGGAATGTTCCCCCGAAATCAACCAAAGCCACCTCGGTGGTGCTGGTTGCCAAGAAGGGGGAGCCTGGGTTATCACGCAAACTCCCCATTAGAGCAACGTTTGTTTTGCAAAGGGGTCGGAAAACAAAAGCAAAGCTAAAGTTCTCCATGGGAAGCTCCCCGTGGAGCTCCTGGATGCTGCTCGAGGGAGCCCTGCGGTTCCTGCTCACTCTGGCCAACAGGTTTTGCAGAAGCCCAGGATGGGGAACGCGGAGGTATCTCTATAGGATAACACAGATTAACATACAAGTTCTCATGAGCCGGACTGGTTTTCGCTCCTAAACTCGCTCTGCGATTGCTGAAATCCTCCCCAAAAAGCAACTAGCAGCCGAGCAGCCTCATCCAGGACCGCTTCCACGAGGGAAGGGTTGGAAGGGTTAACGCCTGCGCGTGGGGCTGGCTGGGAGCCTTCTGCTGCTTGATGGCTCAACCGAAGCTTGATGTTTATGGTGGAAATTGTCTTGATTTCCTTAGATGAGATGAGCATCCATGGAGTTTGAAAATGTGTTTTAATTAAGATTCTGCTAAATTCTACCAGACACCTACTTGGAAAACAAAGCAACTGAATAATTAACTCTGATGAGAGCAGATGCTGCTCTAATGACAACCTGTTACTGCTCAAGTGCATCATTAGTTGTTTCACTGTGTTCTTTTAATATGTCCGGAGATCTTCCACTAATGAATATATTGGTAGCAACACACCTAAAATAGTTCTGCACTGGGGCAAGGGCGGCTGCAAGCAAAAAAAAAAAAAGAAAATAGATGGCCAAAGAGTGGAAAAAAATCAGTTGAAATAATGTTTTCATTGGTCTGCTTTGTGCGTGCTTGAAAGCAAACCCTTCCTTAGCTATCCTTGTGGGATTATTTCAGCCATACATCAAGTGCGGCTCCCAAATTGATGAGAATCTAATGATGCATTTATTTACAGATGTGCAGCTCTGCTCCCCGCTACGCTGCAAACAGGGCTTCTCCTTCCCCCGTGCAATGTGCACGGTCCTGCTTTGCACAAAGCGACTTGCAAAACACCCCTGGCATGGGTTTACCCTCTCATCTCCAGCTCTCGAAAATAAGGCTCTGTCATCTAAAACACAGATGCAAGGGTTCAGAAATAGAAAATAGGATATTTATAGCTAAGCAATGCGTTTTAATGACACGCTGGACTTCCTGCTTTCATAATATCTTGTGGTTTGATCTTAAAACGTGTTATTTTCATATTAAAAGCTGTGGGATTCTGTTTTGAACTCTCAGCATCGAGAAGGATTGGCCTGGCCATGAAAGCAATGAGATGATGAAGAGCCTAAAATAATGATGAGATGAGATGATGAAGCTCCTAAAATAAGCAAAAATGTCAAATTTTTGACAGGAGGATGCGGCTCATCCCCTTCTGTTCCCTTTTGCCCCTCATTGGGGCAGGAGCCATGAACTTGTTGCCTGGGCTCAGTCTGGTGCTCAGTCTCATCAGGTCTCCGCGCTGGTTTCGCTGTGACCCAGCGCCACAACTGATCCGATCTGGCTGGGTTTCTCTCCGTATTTGTGGCTCCAGGAGCAGGGAAATGCAGAGCCGTCCTGTTTTCAGGCTATTTTGGCGCTAGGAGCCCACGTACCCCAAGCGTTTTCCAGACCGGTGCCCTCGGATTAGCAAAGAAACCCCTCTCTGAAGC
This sequence comes from Crypturellus undulatus, assembly GCA_013389825.1. NCBI lineage: Eukaryota > Metazoa > Chordata > Aves > Tinamiformes > Tinamidae > Crypturellus > Crypturellus undulatus. The sequence continues at coordinate 27,582 of VWPW01027051.1, read as the reverse complement.
CTCAAGAAATCACGTGCCAGCCCTGTGGAAGAAGTGAACCCCATCAGGGACGCGCATCCAAAATCCCTTTTCGAATTTGGAGTCGCGCTTGCGCAGCCTGATCCAACGTTTACCGCTCTGCAATATCTGCAACACGGCGCAAACCCCTGCAAGAGCAGAGGAATGTTTCGGGGTGGATTTCCAGCAGCTCCTGGTTTGTTTTCCGCCACGGCGCTGCCGCAGGAACACTTTCCCTCGCGTTAATGTGTTACTTCCTCCCCTGCGTCCAGAAACGAGCAGCCAGCACGGAGCGGCAGGGTGAGATCTCGGCAACGTTCGGAGACCTCCCATAAAGGAGTGCTCCCTCCCGCGGTGACGTGGCCCTGGGATTGGAGCGCTCTGCAGATGCCAGCGGGGCTCACCGGGCCCGCGGGGGCCAGTTCTGACCCAGCTGGCTCTACACGCAGTAGTTTTTAATACGCCTCACGCCGAGGCTCTGTTGAAGGCGTCGGTTTTGCCACCAGCTCCAGCGGTCACGTCTTGAACTGCAGCGTATGTTGCCCTGACCGCAGGGCAGCTCTTCACCGTGCAGCTCTCAACTGCACCCACACAGACACGATTTTCTGCTGCACATGGTCAGCTCCAAATGAGCAGGGATCCGGCTAACTGAATCCGACTCCTCCGGAGCGACTGTAATTGCTAGTCCTTCCCGAGAACCTTCTGCTTGCCAAATTCCAAGTTTTTCGCTCTGTCCGCTCCTCCAGGATCCCTGTCTAAACAATCGCGGCTGATTGCTCCTGGAGCTGTGCGAATGTTCACAACAGCATTTGTCATCTTCTCCTTTAGTGTTTTGCTAAGGAAATAATTTTGCTGTCAACAAAGCCCTTAGTTGAACGAAGAGCTGGTAGCGAAAGGAGCCTGCTTGGAATGGGAATGGGGTTTTATCTTCACATTTGCCAAACCCAGCGCTGCATCAGAGCTTAATATCTCAGGATCACGGTCAATTAGGGACTCAGGAATGTGTGAACTGATACTCAGCCAGTGGCTACCATCGGCATCCCGTTATAGCAATTAACCATGAGCTTGTTTGATCTTCTTTTATTCTATGGGAGCTGAGCAATACGAAAGACTGTTCAAACACTGCTACCCATCATCCAACTTTTCTTATCTTTGTGTATATATGATTATTTTTGCTGTTATCTTTGTTTTTTCCTATGAGCACACCAAGCCTGACTCAAACTCAGGTGTGCGTTTGATGGCCAAGAGCTGGCAAGAAGCTGCTGAATCCTGCACAGCCTGGATTGAGCCCTTGAGATGAGTTTAACTGGGGTTCAGGTTCGTTGTGACCAGAAACAAAGCAGAAGAACAGGATAAATATCCATCGGGAACACACACTTTCCATTGCCCCACTTGCTGGACAACTCAACAGCCTGTGGCATGAGGAATTGTGACTGATGTAGCTTTAATTTCCAAACTAGATGTTCAACATCTACATTCTTCCCATTCGGATCACTAGGGTTCCGTCAAAGACCAGGCTCTGCGGGCTGTCTGAAATCATTAGATTATTTATTGCCAGCTTCATGTATGATTTGCTTTTTTGCTTCTATGGCACCTACCTACAGCAGCTGGATCCTGAAATCACCCTCTTGTATGTGAGGCTGCTTGTGTATTAGGATAAGTCACAGTGCTTCATTCTCCAGCATATTAAACAAGGTGGATTTTATGTTTTTATGCCTTTTTTTCCATGCAAATTCTTGAGCAAACAGAGCAAGCGTTTTAACCGTAGGGTTTGAAGCCGGCTGAGAATTCCCACAAGGATTTGCTGCCCATGGTCCCTGGATCACACCTGTCTGCGGGAATCCAGCCTGGCGCTTCCCACGCGGAGCAGGAGGTGCCGCATGGAGCACGTTTCCCTGCCTTGGTAAAAGCACTTTTACTGTCACGTTATATCAGGTCATCCTGGATTAATATCTCATGCAAATACTTTTATATCCTTTGCACCGTGCGGTTAAAAGCACGAGCTGTTTAACTTTGCTGCTGAAGCAATAAACAGCTATCAATACTGAGGCCCGTTTGCTTTCAGAACAAAGTATAAATTAATTACTCTGGTCAGGAAGGCTCAGAAAGAGTTAGAAATCAAGATTTAAAATAAGCATTAACAAGAATACAGAAGAAGCCACCGCAGTTTATCAAGGGCAGTTTGCTGCCGTTCTTTTATGTATATATTTAAAAGAAAATGTCATGCATATACTTATTTTTTTTCAAAATAACAGGTTTGCTAAAGAGCTCTGCAGAGGCTGAATTACCCGAGCTGCAGATGGGCATGTGTCTCTGCTCACAATATCACATTACAGGATCGCGGCCATCATCTGGGCCTTCTAAAAACAACCTTCCCTCATGTGTTTGCCGAGCTGATGCCTGATGTGTATTTACACAGGCTCTCATCTGAGGAAGTTTCATCATCTCTTGCGTAGGAGAATGCTGCAATGATGTTTGCACCAGATAGATTCCAGATTCCACACATGCTTTCAGTAGCCCAGCATAGTCCTTCTGCAGGAGAATATATTAATACCACAGAGAAGCAGTGGAAAAGCAAAGCAGTACCCGGCACAGTGGAGTTTTCCCGATTATTCACTGATTTTAAAGGTCCTAGTTCTCAAAATCTCCCAGAAATTTCAGGTTCAAGTCTTGCCAGCCAAGAACACAGCAAGAAGGAAAAATTTACCCTATAATATTGTGTAGGCAAAACTGACACTCACGTGCTTTGGGTTGTTTTTTTTTGACATCTGTCCTAATTTTCTTGCTAACCTGCTCATTCCCTGATTTCTGAGGTGCACGTGGCATGCCCAAAGGCTGGTAGTTGCAGCAGGATAAGGGGATGGACACGAAGGGAGGAGAAGCACGGCTTGTTCAAGGAGAAACCTTCTGCATTGAGCCATTCCCTTGCTCTTTGTGGATAAACAGCTCTCACTCGCGGTGCCCTCAGGAGCTGCGCAGGCACAATTAATTTTATTGCACTTGGAAATCAGAAGAGCTCTTCAGGAATGGGAGGTTAAAAGGGAGTGCAAGCGTTCACGAAGCTGCAGCCGGAGCTGGCTAAGGTCTCCTAGGCTGATAATCAAACACTGCATAGCCCTAACTCCCGGAGCAAACATTTCCCCCTAAGGACAAAGCTCTTTCCTGAGCCGTGGATCAGCAGTGAGCTGGCACCACGGAGCTCGGTGCAGACCCACGGTGATTAATTCAGTCAGAGCACAGCAATTTGGAGGTAGCAGAAGGATGGCAAATCCCACTCTGCTTCCTAATCTTCCCCAAAGGAACGTATTTATTACAAACTCTTAAAATCACCTTTTGATAACGCACAACAGCCTGTGAGGGGCCCATTAAGGCATGCAAGGCAGACCCATTTTAATCCTTAATACCACTTGAGGATTATCCATTTTAAATGGCCTTGCAGAGCTTATCATAATGCTGTAAACTATTAAAAAGTATTTAAAAAAATCACTGTTACATCTATCTGATGAGAAACACGGCCTCTTCCAGCCCACGTTCAGTGGGTACACGCGTCCTTGTGACTGATGGATGGTGATTCCAGGTGTGGCAGTCCAGTTTCTCATGGAACGCAAACTATCTGAGAGCAAAGAGCTTATCAGAACTGCTTGGGTTACTGCAGCTGACTGCATGGATCCCATTTAGCTTTTCTCCATGGAGTCAACCAAAACCCATGGCCATCCTTGGATGCAGCAGCTCCACACTGGTCATCAACTCAGGCCGCTGGGTCCCTTAGGACATTTGGCTGGAAAAGGAGAGAAAGGAAAGAGACGGGTCCAGCCCTCACCGAGGTGCAGTGGAAAGAACCTGAAATGCAGGTGGGTCTGATGACCTGGGATTCATTGGCATGAGGAGGACTCTTGCTGAATCAGTGCTGCTTCCTCCTAACCACTGCCTGAGGAGGACTGAGAGAAGAGGAATGAGCTGGGATGCTGCCCATCGGGTCTTGCTTTCCCTGCGCTCGGAGGAGAGATCAGCAGGTAACGAGGCTGTTGACTTGAGTTGTTGACTTGCTGACTTACTGACTTGTTGACTTGTTGACTTGCTGACTTGTTGACTTGTTACATGGTCTGAGCCTTGATTGCCTTCAATGAACAAGCGAACGTCAGGTTCACCGAGCCAACAAGGCATGGGACAAGCAGGGTAGTGTGAATCACCCAGCCCCGAGCCAAGGCAGCACCCAGAGCACAGCCAAGGCCTGACCCGCGGTGCCAACCCAAGCAGGGAGGCTTTGGGGCTGAACGCGCACGGAGGAGCAGCGAGGGGAGGCTGCCAGCTTAATTTTCGCTGGGGATCTGAACCACAATTCAGCCCAGGTGACATTTTACATATTTTCACCATTGTTTCTGTTTAATTTGTGAAAGCAATTACACAGCCAATTGAACAGTGTAAAGCAACTGCTGCAATAGTCAATATTTCAATGTGGTGTAGAGCAGCTCAGCTTTCCCAGTTAGGATATTCCGGCATAGCCCCGCGGTGTCTGCACCATCCATCACTGCCGCTGCCATCTGGCTCACCTGAATCCTCCCCAGCTACAGCTTGTGCTGAACAAACCTGACTTTCCTGCAGGCTTCTGTGGAGGTAAACACGGCGATGAAACACCTTGCGACGCTGGCAACTCGGGCGACGTTAGCTGGCGTTTTTGGCTCCTCACTGAAGCACGGCAGGGGACAGCAGGGTGGTAGGTGGGACCAGGCCTCGGGGTGGTCACTGTGGTGGGGTGATTGATGGCTCACCCTGTTGAATAAAAACAGTGTAAACATGTAATACTAGAGCCCTACAAGGCCACTTTGCACTCATGTCCCTTTGGCTGAGCTACTCTGACTTTCAGGGCTGTTTTGGACACCAACTCCATGCCCACGATCCCATTCCTCCTCTGGAACTGAGGGTACAATTCCTGCGACCTTCTCCTCACACCTCCGTCCCCGCGTCTCTGGTGTTCAGCAGTAACTGGAAAGATTCCTGCTAAATTTTCAACCAGAAAACCTAGAAAAAGACATTTCAACACCAAACTTCTGTGTGTGTTTGTAACTATGGAAATTCAGGCTATAGCCAAGCTTCAACTCTCCGTTGCTTCTCTCTGTTTACTGCCAACACTCCTGCTCGCCAGGCTGGTGCCGCTTACCTTGTTGCAGGTCCAGGTCTATCTCGTGGCTGCTCTGTTCTGCTGTGGGACTCCTGCTCGTGCTGGGAGCAGCCTGGTGCCCACAGACAAGGAAATAGAGGGAAGGTGGGAGCTACGAGAGGAGCTTCCATAAGGGGACAAGCCTCAGAGTGTCCCCACAGGAGCTCAAGCCCGTATTCCGATTTGGCTCAGTCTGGATGCTGGCAATCCAGGCTGGACCCGGAGCAGGAATCAGGCATTTTTACCACCCTGGAAGCTGGCACAAGCAGTGGATGTCGCATTAACCGCACGGGAGGTGTAAGGAAAGGGTGCAAGAAGTACTGTGGGGAAGTGCAAGGAGAGCTTCGAGTCCACGTGATGTATGGAGCAATAACAACACCCAGGCTGTTTTGGGAGCAGTGGAACCAATTAGCTTCAGGTCTCCAAAGGTTCCAAACCATCTTGCAGGCTTTATCCGAAGGGGAAGACACTGGGCATCTCTCTCCTACCCAGCTGCCTCCTTTCATGGTGTTTGTAGAACTTCTTCCTCTCTCAGACTTGTGCTGGATGGCTGAAATCCACCACAGGGGCTGGTGTGCGTCTAAGGCCCCTCAGTATTTACTAGATAATATTTGTCCATCAGTACTTAACAGATAATAAACTATTGAAAGTGGGTCTCTGAATAAGGGCTGGAGTAGTGAGTTCAGCACTGTGGTGTCCCCAGCATTATAAATGCTGCACGTAGGGACGTGCACGATCAAATCTCTCAGCTGGAATTTGATCACAGCACATTTGCAGCTGTCCTTAGAAAGTCTAACCTTAAAAAAATGCCTGTGCATTAAGTGTATCTCATCAGAAAACAGATCTACTCTCGCAGTGGGATCATGCTGCACTCCCACCATCATCCCTGCACAGCCAAGCCAGAGGGAACTGGGATTCTTTACTCAACACAAACCCTTGCAGAGCCTTGGATTGCTCTTAGCAAGCCCATCCTATTCCAGCTCTCTTTGGGCTAGCAAAGCAGGGAGTTGGGCTCAGCCACCAGGATGCCACCAGGACGGCTGTGGGACAACTCACAGCCCCGGTGAGCTGCAAGGAGGCAGGAGATACCCGTGCCCGCAACACCCGCTGTTACCTATGATAAATCGCCCGTGTCACCACAGTAGCTGGTCTCCAGATTGAAGCAGACTTGTGCGAATCAGCAGGGTCAGCATTTGAAAAGCATGCGAATATTGTGCACTTGTAAATATTTGAGCACAGCTGTTTAGCTCCCTCTCAAAAACCACTGGGAAAAACCGCTTCGCATTGTGCCATGCAGGGCTGTTACCCTGCTCTAATTGTCAAATCTGTTGAGTGTTTTTTCTCATGCACACAAAAATTAAAAATTACTATCCTCATTCATGATTAATTCAGCCGCAGCGCTGCACTGTGTCACGCTGCATTTTTTAAAGTATTAAATCCCACCTCATAATCAAAAGAGTTTTAATTAACTTTTTGCCAGTTCATCTTCTTTCCCTCCCTCGTGCAGCCTCAGCCCATCTCCAGGGCTGCTTTCCATGCAAAAAAAACCCCACTCTGGATATTACAAGGAGCGTGACAGAATGCCAGGCTGCCCTGGGGAATAGCACTGTCCCCGGATTGCCTCTTCCGTGCTGTCCCACTCCGGGCTGAGGCTGCTCTCCAGCCCTCGACGGGCATTGCGGGGTCTAACCCGCGTTGTGTCCTAGCTGTCTGGGGAGAACCTGTGGGTATTGCATTCCCCCAGCCCATCTCTTGCAGCAGATGTGGCTTCTTAGCTTAAAGATCGAGCTTAAAGCTTGAAGGAAATGGAAACGAGGGCTTTGGAAGAGCAGCATTCTGTCACATCTATGTAATAGAGCCCCCTAGACCACCCGGAGCTGCTCACGAAGCTCTTCTGGCCGCACATGGGGGCTCTTGAGGCACCCACGAGAGTGGCCACTGCCTCTCTGCCCCAACAGACCTGCGGAGAAGGAAGGAAACGGGGTCTCCTCCTCGTTATTGCCAAAACGGAGCAAAAGACAAAGACTTCTTCACCTGGTAGTGAATCCCTCCTTGTAGACTGAGAAGGGGGAGCCAGGGGGTTGCATTTACCTTGCTTCCCTCAAGAAAACTTCACCTAGATTCCTTCACTGCCTTCTCTCAAAGGGTGTCATCCTCTTCCAGACCCAGGGACACCCACAGGACACCCTTATGTCACCCGTTGGGGGCGATGACCTTCTTGAGCACTCACCATTTCACGTTCTTTGCACTCATGAATAACCCACCTGCAGCAGCGGCTTCTCCAAGCCCTTGTTAGAAGAGGAATGTGCAGAACATGCAGGGCACTTAAATGGGAATTTAGGACTTTCTGCTACTGTGGTCCCATCTACTCCCGTATCCCTTTGGATCGCTTTCCCTTTGAAGCTCACTGAGAGCTGGAATCAGGACTTGAGAGAATGTGGCACTATTATAGCTGATATATGAGGCCTGAAGAAGGAACTTCTGAAACTCCTGCTTGCCAATAAAAAAACAAGTAAGACTCTTCTGGCCCAGGATTCACCTTGAATGGGATTTCCTTAAGATTGCAAAGCTACGTAGGGGATTTGGAAACTTCTTCACTCGAATTGTTCAAAGACATGAGTTTCAGTCCTATAGACCGCATTTCAACTATGACTCTGGCCCTCAGATGTAGAATATGTGTGTATAATTGTTAGCTCTGGTTTAATCTGAATAGATAAGATAAAAATGCAAGTTGCAATGGGCAAGTCTGACCTACAAGGGCCAACACGACAGCACCAGAAATCTCTGTAGGAGCTTGGTGCTTGCTCAGTGGGACGGGATATAAGGGATGAGCCGACGGGAGGACTTCTCGGAGCAAAAGGAATCTTGCTGTGTCAAAGGAGAGAGCAGGATCCCCTCCAAATAGCTAGGTAACCAAATAGGAGGTGAACACAGCTGCTTGGAATTATATTCAGAGGATTTTTGGTCATAAAAGCTGTCATTAAGATCTGAAAGTTAACAGAAAAGCTACTTTCTTTCACTGCCTCTGGAAAAGGACATTTTTATTTCATTATTCTATTTCTCCTTCTCTTCCACATCCTCCCCCTCTCCTTTTTTTTTTTTTTTTTTTTTGTGGTGGCAAATGGAACAGGGGTTACAAAGAAAAGAGGCAGGAGAGGAGCAGAAGTAAGCAGATTAAAAGGGGGGAAAAAAAGCATGCGAAAACAAATAATAAGGAAAGAACAGAACAACAAAAACTGAGATCTTTCAACTGCAATTATTTTCCCTAAATTTCAATGAAACCATTCAGGAAAACAAAATATTACTAATTTTCCCTCCAGAGGCTTTGGAAAGGGTTTCGACATTCCTCCCCTTGGATTCCTCCCGTCTCCAGCCATTGTGCCGAGCGCTGCGGTGGAGCCAAGGCATGGCCCGAGCGCCGGCAGAGGATGCGGTGCCCCGATGAAGAAATCTCCCGGATCAGGCTGAATCCAGCAGGCCCTAGCAAGAACACACCGGTCAGCCCGTCACCTCGGCCCTCTCTATTTCAGAGTCAGTTTTTTTCAGTTATGGGGCCATTTAGATAGCTGAGACATGGGACATCCAGAGAGAAACCCTCAAGAACCCAACGAGGTCCCTTCTGTGGGCACCTACAGGACGGGCTCCTACAGGCATTGCCAGAGATGGAGCCGGACGTGCTCGTGTCACCCAAAGGACCGGTCCGCGGGCTCGCAGGGCCACCCTGGTGCCTGGATGGTGCCCAGGGCTCCCGCAGATGCCCGTCGCATTGGTCCGGACCGCCGGACCCAGCACGGCGCGCGGCTGCCAGAGCCGCCAAGCCCCGACCCCAACAGCTTGCGAGCCATTACTATCCACAAGTGTCAAGTAAGATTAGGACAAACATCGAGCAAAGACAAAATAAACAGCTATTGTATGGGCAGAAATGGATTTTCAGTTTCCACAGTAAATAAAATAATGTGCTGTCTTCGTCGGTGCCCCTGTGATGATACAGTTTGCAGGATTTTTACTGGCAAGCTGCCATCCTTACTTCCATTTATCTGCCTCAAAGCACCATTTCAAAAAGTGCATAAGCATGTTGTTGATAGAGGAGATTGTTTATAGCTGAATTGAGGATTTCAGAACAACACACATTGTCACAGCGCGGGGGAGGGGACGGGGACGCCGCCACAGCTGCAGCTTCTTGAATCCTTTGTCAAAAATCAATGCCAGAAGCCGAGGCGGGGCTATTCCGTCCCGGGAAAGGCAGTGGCCTCCGCAGCCCCCCGCGGGGACAAGGCCACGGCACCCGTGTCCCCTCGCAGGCTTCGCCGGCGCGGTTGGGGGCCTGAGGTGGCCCTGGCCACTGATGGCTTCTTGGCCACCAGCAGAGCCCGAGCATCGTCCCCTCGTCCCTTAGGGCTTTATGCTGCAGCCTTGGGTTATCTGGAGCACGAGCGTGCGGCAACTGCGAGGAGATTCGGGAGTGCGGAGAGAGTTCAGAATGACATTAAAAATAATAGTGCAAATCAAACCCGGGTGTTTCAAGAGACAAGTGCAGCCTTAGCAGCGGCCTTGGCGCTCTGCGGCTGATGGTGCAAGCCCGGTAGGCAAGAGGAAGCAATGATGGCCCGTTGCAGGCACACAAGGGTGGCCAAAGCAGAACGGGAGCTTTTTGGATCTCACCAGGGCTTGCAGGAGGACGGCAAAGACTAGTTTTCCATGTGGAAGAGCAGCAGGAGAAGCGCAGGGTCGCACTGCTCACAGGGCTGGTTTCCTCCGCATGGACAACACCAGGCTGCAGCTCCCCCGGGACCTCTGCATCTACACAGAGTGCAGACAGGAAAATACGGCTGGAATTAAGGTAAAAGGAGAACATCACAACGTTATGAGGACAACCATAACTGCTCCCCAGGACTAGAGGAAGCTGCGCTTTTAGGGTCTCCTGTTGGTCCTGCAAGCAAAAGGTCTCCACTCCCACCATACTGGGGAGAAAGCAGCTTTTCTGGATGGGTTATTTAGCTTGTTGGAGATAACATCAAACAGCTCCTCTCCAGCCCGACCTTGGTGGATACCCAAGAGTGGAGGTGCACAGCCTTGCTCTGCTCCATCCCTCCAGTGTCCAAAACAACCACCGGAGAGGACACTGGGCTGGAAGGACAATCCTCCGGGGTGCCTCCAGCTGCGTGGTGGCCTTCACTCCAGGATGTCCCCCTTGGCCTGCTGAGGGGTCCCCGGATGAACCTCACTGTCCTGGGTACCCCTCGGTTTCCCGGGGGCACCCAGTACCCCGAAGAGGCGCCTGGCGCTCGGCTGAATCAAACCCTATTAGCACAACCCCAGGCATTTACACATGCCATATTTTCCACATTAATATTTAACCCACCAAGTCTTTCAAAGCCCATCTTTCCAAACCTCAAGTTCCCAGATGCTTTTTAATGCCCTTCTCAATTGTGCAATAAAAGTCTGATATTTTATTACTCCCATGAATTATTATCCTAATTTGTAATTTGCCAGACTTTTTTAAACTTCAAAATCTGCACTGTATTTTCCCACACCAAAAAAAAAAATCGCTGTGCGCGACACATTTTTCGCTAACAAGCCGAAGCCTAATATTTAAATAGACACAATGATTTTTTCCGAAAGGGCACACTATCTTTGTCACACTGTCAGCGAGGTTGTTTTATATCGCCCCAAACCCTGCTTTAAGGTTTTCCTAAAATAGAATAACCTAGAACTGTGCACGAAGCAGAATGAAGTGGTTACGCAGTCTTCTGAAGTCTGATGCAATGTAAACTTCCAGGATGGTTTATAGGCACCGTTTTTTTTTTTTTTTTTTTCTTTTTTTTTTTTTTTTTTTTTTAAGTAAGCATCTCGGTTATCTGGAATGCAGATGCTGGGCAAATTCAGAAGCTCGGGAATGTCTGCAAGCTGTGCTCCCTATGCAGCAGACGCCAGGGATAACGGAGCGTAAGACGCTTGAGATCCGATCTGGCACCTACTGAAGCCAGTGAGGGCCTTTCTGTTGACTGCTCCGAGCCTTGGGTTGAGCCTCCAGAGAGCCCCTTCCCGTTGGTACAGCAGAGACCCCATGAGATCCAGAGCAATCAGGAGGTTGGTCAAATCAGACTAAGGCAATTGAGATATCAAAGAGGGTCCCTGGAGTGAAGCTTGGCCCTCCTAGCATGAGTAAACAGGGCAAAGCATCTGAAGACGCTGCCAAGAGGGCTCTGGAGATGTTGTGGGGGTCTGCGTGCACTCACAGATTCATTTCTTCAGGACACTTGAGACCAGAACTAAAAGCCGAGTCACAGAATCACTAGATTCAGGCTGGAAAAGACCTCTGGAGGTCACAACCTGCCTACGATCCTGTCCCGTTGGGTTTGAAATACCTCCACGCCTTCCACGGGCAACCTGTTCTAGCCCTCCCTTCATCTGCACAGTAAAGTGTTTTCTTATGTTGAGACAAAATATCCCGTATTTTGATCTGTGCCCACCGCTCTTTGCCCATCACTGAGCACCACCGGCAAGGGTCTGGTTCTGTAGTCTTTATTCACCCCATCAGTTATTTATTGATAAGATCCTCCTGGGACCTCCAAACTCCCCAGTGCAGCTCTCAGCCTCTCCTCGTATGAGGAATGCCCCAGTCCCTTCATGCTGTCGGTGGCCACTCGCTGGACTCATCCCAACAGGTTCATATCCTTGGATTAGCGAGCCCAGGACTGGACCGCCAGAGTCAAGAGCAGGGAACAGCTTCTTCCTTTCAACACGCTGTAGAGTTCAAGCCTCCTTTGTGAAGAACACGCGATTTTTGCTGGTTTCTGTCCAGCCCGGTATTCCACATAGGACCCGGGCTGGAATTTAGCCTTAAGAAGAAGTAACTCGATCCCAGGAGAGGGAAGTGGGCAGGGCTTTGAACCGCCTGGGCTTAGTCCTGGCTCAAGTCCAAGCCTTGAGCCAATGCCAGCTCCTAGGAATTACTCAGCTCCATTAAAGTCAGGATTTGTTTGAGGTGTAACATTGAGTGATGAATTACTAATACCCTCTGAGCACATATAGCTATAGACATGCTAATGGGGTAGCATTATCATGGGTATACCCAATCCCACGGGTAATGGGATTCTTTTTCTCCCAGCTACAATTCTCTTTTCTTTTCTTTTCTTTTCTTTTCTTTTCTTTTCTTTTCTTTTCTTTTCTTTTCTTTTCTTTTCTTTTCTTTTCTTTTCTTTTCTTTTCTTTTCTTTTCTTTTCTTTTCTTTTCTTTTCTTTTCTTTTCTTTTCCTTTCTTTTCTTCTTTCTTTTCCTCTCTTTTCCTTTCCTTTCCTCTCCTTTCCTCTCCTTTCCTTTCCTTTTTCTTTTTTTTCCCTCTTAAACACATCTTCTCCAAGGAGATGTTCGAAAACTCTCTATTTTGCTGAACCTGCATTTCCCAGCTCTGCCTCTAACCGCGTTGACAGCTGACAAAGGAGACAATTCTCGTGCATCTTCCCCAGCGAAGTGACAGCTACTGATCCGGGAAAGGAGAACGCAGGGCTTCCTTCGCCTCGCTCTGGCTGGCGAGCTGGAGCAGTTCCCTTCAAGCACAGGATTCCTCCTGAGGTTTGTTAAGAGGTTTTCCTCCAGGTTTGGCATTCCCATTGGCATTCCGGGCCCCACGGTGACGTTGGTGGCACAGGACAGGACAGGACACGGCCACGCTGCTGCCCGAAGGACAGGGACATGCAGCAGAACCAGGTATTTTCCAAAGCCCGTCTGCAGCGCAGGCAACGTCCTAATGCACAAGCACAGGGAGAACACACGAGAATCCAACTTACAATCCAACCGTGTGTGAGGGATTGACGGCCTCATGTGGCACTTACCCTCTGCTGCTTTCTCAGAGCTGCAACTTATTAACAGCATTAACTTTTTTGATGAAATATCATGCGTGTACGTCACTAACAGGCATTAATTGCAGACAATGCCTTTAATCAACAATTGAACATTAATAAACGTAGACCTTGAGAATTAACACAATGAGACACTTGTGCTTAATCACTAAAGAGTACTTCTCGCAAAGAAAAACCTTTCCTTTTGTTCTAAAAAGGTCAAAGCCTTCTTTTCTCTACTTGACAAAGAGAAAAACCACACATAGTCGAGCATATCTAAGCTGCTTTATGTGGCTTAAATTATTTCCACCCATGCATAAAACCCATTCCCTTTCAAAGATGTTCACCAAGTTCTTGTGTGTGATCCGCAGCTCCCAGAGCCTCTGTTCCTTAAATTATTAGGTTAGTTGCTGAAAGCAGCAATCAAGTTTTACTGTTAATCTTAAATGCTAATCCTTTTTATTGACTTCCCAGTCAATAAACTTGTAGCACTGAAACTACTTTCAGGTTTCGTTGCATAACACAAAGGTTTGTGTGTACCTGGGCCTGCGTTTGAAGCTGCTAATTTCCTTGCCGGAGTAGGCGGCACTTACAGTTTAAAACTATAAAGCAATTTGCTTTATCTCCTTACACGGGATCCTGCTTGCGCTGAGATCGGATCAACGCGGGAGCGGAAAGGGCTCGGGGAGGAAGGTCAAGCCCTGCAGCCGGGCTCAGCGTAGGGTTATTGCAGGGAGCGAGTCTTGCTGGCAAACAGGAGGGATATGAAGAGGGATTTCTGCTTTTTAGAGCGCAGTGGACACAGCCCTAGTCTTGGAGTAAAAGCTAAGCCAGGGAACCAAAGAACAGCTCGGCTCTAGGCAAGGAAAAGGCAGCAGCGCCGGGACGGGCTCCGCTCGCGGCCTCGCGCTCGGGTTTCAGGTGGGCCCTGCTCTGAACATGCACGGCCGGTTTCATGCTCTTAACATTTCCCAGAAATTCAAAGTGACAGAACCGGAGGTATTGCAATCTGGAACTCTTAACTTCAGTAAACTGGTGAGAACAGTGGAATGTGCATGTTCCTTATTTAACCGCCCGCTCCACCGGCTTTCCCTGCGCGCGGCTCGGCGCAGCCGCTCAGGATACGTATTAGACGATCCACATCTGGACTGAATATCTATTAGGACCATATGCTGTGCTCAGCTACAGCACCGTGTTGGAGATTGGGGAAATCCAAACCAAATGGAGATATCAGAAACTTTCAAGGGTCAAGAATAAAGTCGTTTTGGTTTTGCCAGCCCCGGTGGATATGGTACATTGGCCGGCGCTCTGCGCCGCGTGCGAAAGTCTCATTGTAGAAACAACCTGGCTTTAAAAATGAGAAACAACTTGAGCATTGTGGTTGAAAACAGATACATCTCAATGGTTTTCCCCCTAGTAAAGCTTTGGGAGAGCCGGTGCTGAAGGTCTCGGTCCTCCCAATGAGAGCGGGCAGCAAGAGACCAAAGCTCTGCTTTCCTGCTGCCGCTTTATGATGCTGTTTTCAGTGCAAGTGTCACAGTTTCGCCCCAGAAGGATCCCTTTGGTTACAGCCAAGGCTATGTGTGCCCTTTATGTGCTCCCATAAAGGGAAGCAAGGATTCCAGTGCTGTAAGAGCATCCCGCTCCCTACAGAGCACAGCGGGGCTGCAAAGGAGAGATGGAGAGCATCGAGCAGCAAAAATAACCTTGTGCACGAAGGGAGGAAGGTAGAAAGAGCCCCTTTAACCAGCTTTGAAACATAAAGAACTAGATTCCACAGTCTCACCAATATCTCCTGTAGGAAGAGGCAATGTTACAGGCAAGGCTCGTGGTCACCAAAGACCAACAGACTCCCGTAGATAAGAGCATTATTTGGACCTACCCCAGTTTCCTTGGACCAAGGCGGGAAACAACGACTTGCTTGAGGCAAGGAGCAAAGTGGAAAACGGGCAGAACTTATTAGTTTGACTTCTTGGTACTGTGATCACTTCATATGAACGTGCCTTTGAGCGGGCGCTTCTCAAGGGAGCCTCAGGCCCCAGGAAGAGCGGAGGTCTCCCAGCTTCGTGGGGCACAAGGGGAACCACTGCCTTCTGCCAAATTACTACCTAGATATCCACCAAGCTCCAAGTGGCAATTCTCCCCAAAATAACAAACCCCGAGCAGTTTGGCAGGAGAAGAGGGAGTCATCAGCACGAGGTGGCCTGGAGAAAGGCCCAAGTCTAGTCTAGGCCCAAGGCAGGTAATTGCTCCAGGAGGAAGGCAGCAGTAAGAGCCTTGCTCAAGGCCAGGAGACCTCATCAGGAAGGAGCTCTGAAGGCAAAAGGAAGGCTGAAATGCCATCCTGGTTGGGGATTCCAGGGAAAGCAAAACAGAAAGGGAAAACAAGCATCACGCAGGGAAATTATTTAACTAACTGTGGTGCCAGAAGATATTTAACAGTAAGTGCTTAACTAGCCATAAAAGAACATTAATGGTTCCTTTAGGGGGCTAAACTTAACCATGGTCTCTCAGCCGTAAGGCTTGATACTCCTCCCAAAGCATCAACGTCCCAACGAAGCCAACACCGAGTAACCAAACTTCTGCCCCTGTGCCTGGCTGCCTGCAGATTCGAGCAGATGTTTCTGAATTCCTGGTATTTCATTCCTTTTGGAAGCTCTTGTATGTGTGTTTTTTTTTAATGCCAAGGTCTAAAGACTTCGTTTTCTTCAGCTGAAAGATGGGATTCTGTCAGTTCTGAGTACATCCGTGGGCTGATCTGGCCTATGGGCCGTATGTTTGACACCTCGAGGATACTGTGTTATTGTACCCGGAGGAGGTGATGGGGACTTATTTATAGAGACAGTGTCTGTCAGGGGAAGTTATGTGTGATCTGTGTGGGTTAAAACAGGAAGAGAATGTACTCTCTTAAGTGGACACTCTCTTGATTTTAGGCACTGTCTGGGTGAGCTCCCTTACGGGACCTTAACCAGATTAATTTTTGGGGGGTGGGAACAAGGGATATTTTTAGAGCCTTCAAATTTAGAGAAATGACAAGTCCGGGGACTTGTGGGACGCTTGAATGTGACCTGTCATCTGTCCTCGCGTAACTGCAGACGCCAGCGCGGCCTCCTGGTAGGGGCAGCGCTCAGCGCCCGCTCGGCGCAGGGCACTCGGGGCTAACAACCCATCAACCCACTGAAGCCACCAAGCCAGACCCTCTCCTGCTCGTTTTGTGCTCTCCTTCTTGCCACGGAGACATTAAAATATACTCAAGCCTGATGCAATCGCATCCGCCTCGATAGCCCTTCACTTTTTTCTCCCATCCGTACGTGCGCCCCTAAAGCAGAGATATCACTGACACCAGTGGCTGCTCATTAAGGACCACAGTGGTCCTGAACAAGACCCAGCATAGGAAGTCCTTAAATTGCTGATGATCATGCATGATCCGTAGTCTTTCTGCAGGCCACCAGCACTCGGGAGAGCGTGAGCCGAGCTATGGGGTGGATGGACCTTCTGTGCAACCCGCCAAGTCACTTCTGCTCTGATGCTCAGCCCCAAAAGTTGAACCAAGCGACCTCTCCTTCCAGAGCACCTTGATAGGACCCAAAAAACAAGACGGAAAACAGCTCCCGATGACTTCATGCTCTGGGGTCTCACCAAAACTGCTCCTTCTCCTGGGTAAATTATGGAGAAACCTTCCTGCTCTTAGCACCTCGCGCCCCACCGAGCAGCTTGCTGCCGCTTGAGCAGCGGCCAACAGCAATAACGTTCTTGCTGAGCGTAACTCCATGAGATTGCAAGTAGCCAAGTTGGTTTCCAGGCTTCGGATGCTTCAAAAGAGCGAGCCCCAGCGGCAAGCACACAGCTTAGGAAGCTCTAATCGAATGCACTAGTTCACAGCACGAGCGGGTAGATAAAACAGATGCGAGATTTCCAGACCAAGCCGTTTTCGCATATGGTAACACCATCCTCTCCTAGGGGAACCCACGAGAGGCAACAACGAAAATGCCCTTATTTTAAAAAATTCCTTAGCATGTCCAAACTGCCAGCTCTGCTTAACCTCAAACTTACATAAACCAACGCTCTTGGTTAGGGGTCTGCCCTGCTGATATTTCAGGTTAAAAACAAACAAACAACAGCAAAACCCCACAAAACACACACCCCGATGCCCATGGGCATGGCTGTTTCCCTTGGGAATCCCTACAAGGATCCCAGCTATGGGTCCAGCAGTGGGGATGACCCCCTCCGGACACATTTTGGGGAGCATCGTGCAGCTCCCCAGGCTGCAGATTAGTAACGACGAAACCCAGAGCTCCTCCCCGAACTGAAACAATATCAGCTTGGAGCAAACAGTTGTCCTAAATGAAAATTCATCCCATGCTAAATTTAACCAGGTTGCATGACAGCACATATGTGTTGACTTCAGTGAGGTTTCTGAGGCATGAGGGAGATCATAAATAGGCCCTAACATCTGACAAAATGAGACAGAAAACACGGCTTTGCTTTCCGCTCCACTTTTGTTTAGAATTCAGTTCTTCCCTAAACGCTCCCGCATGCAGCCTATTAGCACTGGTTCTCCTTCGAAGGAAACAGAAAGCAGAAATAGTCATTTTTTCGCTCAGTATCCTGCACAAATTAATTGGAAAAATAACAAGTTATTTGCAAGTGGGAAGCCTATTGTACGGCAGTTTTGAGAGCAAGAAGCTCCTCCGAGCAGGGTGCAGGGATGGGGCAGCACGTCAATATTGACACGGCGCCTTCTCTCCCTTCCCCTTCATCTCACTTAACATTTTCCTATTGTCGGCAGGTACTTAATATTTCCCCGTTCCCACTGAACACAGAGCAAGTACTAATCAAGCATTAAGGAAGCGTTAATGGAAAATAACGTCATTGACCCTGTCGCTCGCAACATCTCTCCACTCAGAACTGAACTGCGTTTAACCGGGGGTTATCAGACGTTATTTGCACCCTCTCATCCACTCGGGAGGGCACAGCGGGGCCTTCATAACGTAAAGACAACGTTGGAGAAGGTGCATCGTGGAGGAGGCAGCCAAACCAGCAACCTAAGCCCGTGCAATGACCCAAGTCCACGCAGGAGTCAGGTTTGGCTCTGCACAAATGCAGCATGAAGCCAAATGGAGCTAGAATGAAAACCTTGCAGTTTGGGATATGAAATCTATCAGAAATAGCTGAATAAATGTTGAGCATCCCCCAGGGGAAGCTGCTGCTGCGGAGGGAATGTTTTCTGCTGGAAGCTTGGAGCTTTTCTACTGGAAACTTTAAATTTAATTTTTTTTCTTAAGGAAAAGCGCCAGCTACACAAGGGCACAGCAAAAAGCGTGGAAGCAGTTTTGATGGAAAGAAAGTGAAACCTGGAATCTCACAGAGAAATGAGGTCGCACGGGGATCCGGCTGCCTCCTGCTTCCCGGCCTTCCCAGCAATGTGCAGTGTTCCTGAGTGGTTCTGGTCGACTTCTTCTAGGATACTCGGGGTTTAAACACTCCGGTAATGGGCAAAGGGCATTTACTCGATGCACTGTCCCCTGAACCAAGCAAATTCTTGGCAAAGAAACATGTCCCAGTTTGAAGGAAGGAGCTCTCCAGCTCCTCAAGCTCTACATGAAGGAAGGGAAAAAGGAAGAATGAGAATTTACTCCTCCCCTGGCTCAAAGTCTCCGTTTAGCCCAAGAAAACACAGTTGCCTTCCACGCAATGTAATTACAAGTCAGCTGAGAAAGCTGGAATGAAGGAAAACAGACCCATCCATTGGCAAAGTCATACAGTCCCTCGGCTTCGAGGGATGCCAACAACTCCATTACGGCAAATGTACTTTGCACTGGGAGAATCCCGCTTCAGGATTTACAGGCTTCATATAGGAAACTTAAACTGAGGGGAAAAAAAATAAAACCCCTCCCATTCACTATTTCAGCTGGAACGGGATTTTTCCCAAGCGAAAAGTGAATTGCTGAGAACATGCAACCGGAACGATTCGAATCGCTGAAGGTTTTCCCTTTAATTCTTCCCTGTCCTTTCCCTGCTCCAGAAATTCCCACGACAGTCAATGTCAGCTTTCACTTGCTCTTGAATTCCTTCTCCTGCAATCATAAATATTTATCGCATGAATGGGGTCCTTGCGAGTCTCTCACATTTATGAAAGGAAGCAGTTTGCTGCGGGATTTGACCTTGAAAATCTTCCCGAGTCTCATTGACAGGAGCCAATGCGATTTTCCCTCTTTTTTAATAGCCTTGGCAACTCGTGCCAGACAGACGGAAGAGCCAGACAGACCACGCGGAATATTAAAACCAGTTAAGGGCGAGTAATATTGGTACAGGGACACAACGGCCTCTGCATGGAGGCTCTCGGGAGGTGCGGAGAGATGTTCATTAATGAGCCTAAGCAATGAGAGTAGGGTAGAACATGGCTCATTCAACTAAAAAGTCAACTTTTTTGGTTAGAACAATGGAGTCTTCCCTTGAAAAATGACTTTTGGCCAACTTGCCTGTTTCCATTGGCCTTAAAGAGTTCATTGAGTGGAAAGGCCCCTCTGTTTAAAATCCCTGTTTGAGGCCAGGAGACTGAGCAGCAGCTCGCTGGAGGAGGGGGCAATTCCCAAAGGATTATCTTGACTCCTTATCGCGTCTTCCACTTGCTTTCCCCGTTTAGCACATGGTCTCAATCCCACCGCGGGCAGCTAACCCGAAAACAAGCCGCTCAATCAGCTCAGCGGCTGCCTGTGCGTGGAAGTCCCATCCTGGGGAAAAAAAATGGCCTTAAATATTCTTCGGGATGCAAAAACGGGCTTGTATCACACAGCAAACGAAATATTTTCCATCACCATGATGAAATATTTATTAATAGCAGACACTAAATAATCTAGTGCAGACTTGTTCACCAGAGTGCAGATTTTAGTGGGAGTCTCTGAGAACCAAAGCCCATTTAATTGTAATGAATAATAGCACAGATTTCCTATATTTGGACTTACATTTTGCAAAAAGCGTTAGCAAGTAAACACAGATATTCCCAAACTGTGAATATTTAGTTAAGTTTTATTCGGCTGCTTCTTGTTCTGAATATTACTCTATGAATAATTAAATTGCAAACAATTTTCATAAGGATGATTTTTTTGTTGTTTGCAAAAAAAAATGCAACTTTCTTCCACCTGAAGCTGAATCCACCCCACATGAAGACAACGAGGGGAAATATCTTGAAAAGGAAGGCAACATCAGAGCCAAAACACAGCAAATGAAAAGCAGAGATGTTGCTTCTGCTTTTCTGGGCACACGGAGTAGAACTGCTGGTCAAATTGGGGCTGAGTCCCAGAAAAAAGGGAATTACAAGTCCATTGCCTTGGATCCTGGTTAAGTTTCGACAAAAGCAACACAATATTTAGGAATTTGTGGAGAAACAGAAATTCCCAATTTTTTTTCAGTAGTCTGGAAGAACCACATGGTAAAATAACATGAATTAAATCTTTTATTTTTTTCCTCCCTATATACAGAAGTTCAAACAAACTCATCCGAATGCATCTGCATCGCATCAAGAAAAATCAGCAACTGCAATTTCTTTGTTTCAAGACTTTTCTACCAAAAAGTGGCGTGCGCGTGTGCCATTTCCCACTATCCGTCCTGATGCTGCATTTTCTGGTGAGAAAAGAAACTGTCCTGTCATAGAAAGAAACCAAACCCTTTCCCAGAGGAAAACCACCCGTTAGCGTTAGTTAGCACAGGATTAGCCCTGCCGAGCTGCCTTCTCCCTGCTGGTCGTGTCCTCTGCAAGAAGCCTTGAGTAAAGTGCTAGCTAGGTCAGGCCTGCAGCACAGAATAGGTTTGGAGCAGAAAATCCCTTCATTTTCTTGTAAAAACAAGTCCAAAAATGCGCTTATAGCCTAGGTTCGGTGTTTTGTTTTCAGCCTGCAGGAGGGTTTTAATCTTCTTTCCTTGCCACATGAGCTGCCAGCTAAACCGAGAGGCAGAAATCCGAAATAAAAGTTTGAAACCGAGCACCGAATGTTTAGAAACCGAAAAAGAAACTCGACGAGGAAAGCAACCCTTTCAACACCGTGTTCCAGTAAGGTGCCAGGGCCAGGTCGCCTGGTTGTCTTGTTGGAATAACCCCGTTTTTAGGTTTTCAGGACAAAATATACGAGGTTGGGCAGTGGCGAGGGCTGGTCGCGGGCTCCCGTTTTTGCACAAACAAAGGGCAATCCGGTCTGGCGCAGGCTGGTCATTGCGGCGGCGAAGCTGAAGGTTACGTTTTATGTTTATTAGCATCATCCAGATGGCGTTTTATGTCCTTAATAACTTTGTCCCTGACTAAGCCATGAACCTACTGTTTGACAAACACGGTAGGAAATATCCATCAGCAGAAAAGCCGTTCTGTAACGAGGGGGAGAGCCGGGCTGCTCGAGACGCCCACAATTTCCCCGTGTGTACCCGTCACCCCGGGCTGTGTACATGGAGCATCGTAAAGCACTCGGAGCGTCGTCCTTAAACCCAGGGGTCTGGATGAGCTAGGACTATGTTTGCTCATTCCCGACGGCTCCACGGCTCCTTGGAACCTCAGAGGTGGCCCCTAAAGCAGGGTGAAACCCCCTGGTTTTGTTGGGGACGACTCGGTTCTCTCGGCTCACCGAAGGCCCTGTGTGCTGCAGGGCTTCACCTTTGACACCTGATAAATACATATAAATACATATAAATATATATAAATATACATAAATGCCAATGAGACGCATTAACCCAAGTCATGTCGCGTTACCGTGCGCCCATGAAACGCACGGGCTAAGGAGATGAAGCGATCAAGGAGACTCCATGTGCTCGTGGCCCAGGTTTCCAGAACGCAAGGGGAATCGGTTCAGCCTCGTAATTCACCTAAGAGCAGAGCGGGTGCTAACAGCCCTCGTGGCGTTCCGGGACACCGTTCCTTGGGATTAAAGCAATGGAGAGAGCCTGGCGCTGCGGGAAGAGCGTACGCGCGGCCCCGTGACATCAGCATGGGGTTTTTTTTAAGCACACGTTCGCCTTTTGCAGGGATATTTTGAGACCCTAAAAATGTCACTGCAGAACTGTCCCAGTTTTTGATTTTTGGAAATGTCACCTGTGTCGTCGCCGGCGCTGGGCTGTTATTTGCAGCAGGAACCGTGTGGGGAAGGGCTCGCGCGCCTGCAGCGACACCGAGGGCGCCCGCTGGCACCGGCTGGTCCCCTCCGGCCGCCCCCGCCGCGCCAAGACCCGGGCATCCGCATCGCTCCTCGAGCGCGCTGTTCTCTTCAGCTCCCGTTCCGAACGTGACCAGCTGTTCTCAGAACAGCGATCTGGAGCCACGGGCTGTATTTTTAGAGCAGGCATCTTTGCTGCTAAGCAGAGAGATGGAAAACTCCAAATTAGAATACGGTGAGGAGGAAAAGAAGGGAAATAAGTGCGAAAGGCTCGCAGCAGAGCTGCAGGGCAGCCTGCCCGGGGAACGCAACCCTCTACCTGAAGCCCGAGCAGGAGAGGGGAGATCCCACCACAATCCGGCAGGTCCCGCAGCCCCGGGCTGTCCCCACGCTCGGCTGGGGACACCCGAGGGGACGGTCCCACCTGCGCTGGTCCTGCCCCGGCTCCGGGCCAGCACCGAGCGCTCCATCAGGACTAACCCGAAAACCCAGGCAGTTTCGGGTCGCCCCTGTGCGCTCCCTTCCCCGGGGAGGCCCTGGCGCTGGCGCTGCCTCAGGTCAGCGGTTCCCTCCCGCCGTCCCGTCCCGCCAGTTTGTTTCTTCACCCACTAGGTAGCGCCACTTCTTTTTCTTGACTTAGTTTTACCCTGTGCGTTTTAAATTCCAGAAAAAAAAAACCCACAAAAACAAATACAAAAAAAAAAAAAACCCACAAGCCCAAAATATTGAACGATTGGCTCACTCCTACGGCCAAGACTTAACAGGTCGTCTCTGACTGCCCAGGCTACTCCTAATTCTCACCGGCTTAACTGGGAGTTCAAGACACGACGCTGCCCTGGGGCCCCGTGACTGGCACGGGCATCTCCTCCCCCTGTTCAATACTGCCCCTTGGCAGAAAACATGGGTCCACTGCAGAAACGAGTGCTAAAAACTCACAGCAAAGTCACCGAGGAGTAGGACGGATCATCCCGCGGCGCTGCCGGGACACCTGGATCCAAATCATCAAGGGAGGACCACGTATTCCTCCCCTATGGCCAAGCGTGCCGGAGGCCAAGGAAGGCTCTGGCGCGGGGCTCTCCCCGGACACCCCGTCCCGGAGGCGGACGCGGGCCCAAGGGAGCCGCGTACATTCATGTTACACTTGTAATTCTCAAGATTAAAGGCTACGAACACCCCAGCCTCATTATTAGCTGGTGTCTTTTGTACCCATTCGCAGCCTTCTGTAGAAAACCCCTTTCTCCCCAGGACCCATTTCTTTCCAATCATGTTTTCCCCCCTGTTCCCAGCAATTTCTGTTTTCCGAGGCATGCAGACCAGGGTAGTTCCCTTCTACACCCTTCCACTACATCGACATTTTTTAAAATAATCGATCGTATCTCTGTAATGTTATACTTTTATCCTAAAACACAGGATACACAGAGTCACTGCTCAGCACGGCCAGGGAATTATGGCTTATTTGGGATTTTAAACACAAAGATTATGAAAGCCCTGGTTCAAGCGCTGCCAAGTGAACTAAACTTAGTGTCCCTGGTATCTGGCTAAATACAGGTTTTTTAAGTAATAAGAGGGAGCCGTTATTGAAACTGCAATCATCTTTCACAATAAATACTGTTTTACTTGAAGGCTTCTATACAATAAAGTTATATCAGTAGTTGGGCATGCTTATAATTAACACAAATATAGGGAAAACACACTGATGTCTCTTGAATTGGGTTTCTTTTGTTTATGCTGGTGTTAAATTCCAGACATGGGCACCAAGGGAGAAACAGGTCTTATCTGAGAAGTAACAGCAAGACCCCGAAATAAAAGGCAAAGTTTGGCTTTCCCTTCTTTGTAACTGAGTGAAAAACAGGAGATCTTGGCTTAAAATACATATATTTGTTACAATTGTATAAAATATATACATGCTTCTTCCTTAAACAGGTCACACTGACAGGGACATGAGGCAACACGTTTGTTTGCAGGGCTGGAAATGCAATTGGAAATAGTTAAAAATATTCAAAATAGCCCGTTTACACGAGGGGGCAATTGAGTAGAGTGGCTTTGGGAGAGGGTTTTTCTTTTTCTGTCTTACATATAAAATAAATCCTAATGGTGGGTTTGGTCGCCACAACTTGCACGTCACCCTGCAAATGGGCACTCACATATTCCATTAAAATCACTCCAGGCATCCCGAGGAGATCAAGGATAACATAAATAACCACCGGATTGGGATTCTAAGGAAGGCTGTGATCAAATGATCAAAACGAGAACCTCCTTTTGAAGGAGGGGGCCCGCCCCATTTAAAATCAGGTGAAAAACCTCCCTTTTCCGCTCCCCTTTCATTTACTCCATGGGGAAAAAAGCATTTGAAGCTGCAGCCCTCTCCCACACGGGATATTTCCCGCTTTCCCGCGCAGTTTGTGTCCCCGAGCACGACCCTGCAGCCTGCACCCCAGCGCCAGCACTCCGAAAACAATATAATAATAATAATAACAATATCCTTCCTCCATTAACAGCCAAGTTAGTGGGTTGTATTTCTCTCCTTAAATCCAAGCACTTCTCTGGGACTTTGCCTACCAAAAGGTAACCAGATTTAAAACCGATTTCCTAGCAGAAATCCCGCCGTAGGAGACGAGGGACCAGCTGATGCAACTGGCAAAATTCACACTTTTAATTAAAATGATTAAACACAAGAGACCCCAGTGCCTGTTTTGTGCACAAAACAACAACAAAGTAGCGATTTATGAGAGAAATATCATGTTGCTGTAGATCTTAAAGGCAAAGCTGAGAACGGATTTTTTTGCGAGGTGTTTCCACTCTTTTTCCGTCTCCAAATCCCGAGGAAATGCAGCCTGTTGTTGTAGGCTTCTTCTATAATCCCTAATTATGTCCCTACACGGGACGAGCGTGTTAATCCCAGGGCTATTCCATGAGTAAACAGGACCCGAAATGAACCTTTTCCGCAGTGGTCAGGAGGATTCCTGTTGCAAAATCCGTCTTCTCCGAAACGCTGCGTGTTTTTACTGTCTCTTTTATAGAAAGTGTTGCACAATCAGGATTTAGCTTGTTTTACAATATACAGCTCTGAGGCGAGTAAACAGCTTTCATGCGAAGATCAAGAGAAATATGTATTTTTAGTAATATTAAATGTATTTATAGAATATTTTACAGTCAGGTTCCCTGCAAAAATAATAGTGCATCCTTTCTGCTGTACTGCTGCTTAATAAGATCAGCAGAGATGTCTTACTCATAGCCTGGGAAGCAAAACCCATGTAAGAATTATTCGTAAATGCAGCTAGATTAAAACCTCCAACTGCTTTTACTCCCCAATCGTGAGAATAACTCCATCCAGAACCATTTCACTTTAAAAAACTCATTTTAGTCTAANCTATTTTAACAAAAATATAAAAAAAAAAAAAAAAAAAAAAAAAAAAAGCTTGGAAATTTACATTTTTGTCACTACATAAATCAAAACTCACTTTACATATTAGAGCAATTTTTTGTGAGAATTTTGGATGCGCGCTGATAACCTTTTGCCAAGTTTTAAGGAGACGCGAACGGCAACATCTGCGGGACGAGCGGGACGCGCGCGGGCTGTCGGCGTCCGCGCGGCCGCGGCGGCGAGGGGGGACCGGCAGCGGGTCCTTGCAGGGGGCACGGGGTATTTAGGGCAGGAGAGGTGCCCCTCCGTGCCCCTCCGTGCCCCTTCCCGAGCAGCGGCGGCTCCGCAGGCTCCTTGCCCTGCTCCTCCATCCAAACCATCCCCAGCTAAACCGCAGGCTGAGCCTTCCCCTGGTAGGAAGCCGTTCCCGCCCGGATTTCACCGTTCTAATCGCAGAAGCTGCAAATAAAAATACTTTCGTCCGAGTAACCAGCACCGCGGATGCGCTCAGCCCGAGGACGCCGGGGCTCGCGTGGCATGTCCCTTATTGTCGCTTTTACGGGCGTTACGGGACCCCAGAGGTGCCGTCCTGCCACAAAGCGGAGATGCTTATCCCCGCTCCAAACCGTGGTGTTTTCTACAAGGGTTTGCAGCCCTTCTTTAATCATCTCGGCATGCCCTGCACGGGGGCTGCAAGGGAATGGGTTCATTTCCAGCAATATTGGGCCAAGCGGTGCTTCCCGTCCCCGGGGGGCGGGCGCGGGTAAAACACACCCGGCGGCTGGGGCCACCCAGCCGTTCCGCGAGCAGAGGGCGTCTCAGAGAGCCCCGAGCTCCTCAGCAGAGCCGTAATTATATTCTGAACATTTTTCCCATAATCGCTTTCATCCAAAAATTTGCCCAAAAAATTCATCGCGAAAGGCGTAGAAATCTACATTTTTGACACTCCATAAATCAAAGCTTATTTTACATAGCAGAACCAAGTTGCTGTATATTTTACCTCGGCTGCACTGCCTCCTAGCACTACCTGCTCCTCTTACAGACTCCTGGATTGCGGCATTCCCTTTTGAACATCCGTTATCCTCCCCATTGAAACCTAAGGGATATGATACCTCCAAAGGCACCTCCGTGAGCTGCAATCCAGCCCCGCGGCTGACCCGGCTCTGTCCTTGCTACGAGGACTCGGAGTAACCTGGGTCAGTTGCCCCATCCTTCCGTCCCTCCACGTTCCCACTTGGCAATTCCCAATGAGTTAACCACCCTCTTCCTCCTCCCGATGAAGGCCCTGCATTGCCTTAGGGGATAAAAAGGGATCGACCTGCAGTGACAGCCCTGATTCCCTCTTTAAAGCACAGCGAGCCGCATTTCATCCAGGGAATCACATCATAAACTCGTGTAGCCCAACCACAACCCAACCCAACCTACGGGCAAAGCTGGGAATAGCACTGGCTTTCAGACCCGGCGAAGCTGGCTTTGATTTGTGTTATTTATCGAGGGTTAAGGAACTCCGTTTCCCTTCGCCAGCCCCTGAGCCATTAGCGTTCCCGTTGCACCGCATCCTTATGAGATTAGGGGAATTTCAGCCTGGAGAATCCAAAGCATCCTGGAGCACGCCGTATTCAGTTGCATTTTCCAAGTCTATTTTAAAATAATGCCGCTCCACCCGATACCCCGTACTTGTCTGTGACAAATGCAATATGCAAACATCTCCCGTTGCATCAATGGCCTCATGAGCGGTGAAACGGGCCAAGGGCAGCGTAAATAGCGGTTTCCATCCCCAAAACCCTGCCCCATNCCCTTCGCCAGCCCCTGAGCCATTAGCGTTCCCGTTGCACCGCATCCTTATGAGATTAGGGGAATTTCAGCCTGGAGAATCCAAAGCATCCTGGAGCGCGCCGTATTCAGTTGCATTTTCCAAGTCTATTTTAAAATAATGCCGCTCCACCCGATACCCCGTACTTGTCTGTGACAAATGCAATATGCAAACATCTCTCGTTGCATCAATGGCCTCATGAGCGGCGAAACGGGCCAAGGGCAGCGTTTTCCATCCCCAAAACTCTGCCCCATGGCGCCCTGGCCATCCCA
>VWPW01027045.1:199609-349232 GCA_013389825.1 Crypturellus undulatus | reverse complement strand
GACACACGCGATACACACGGACGCACCGGGCCCCGCCCGAGCCCCGGTCTGCTGCAGCCCCGGCACTGGCACGGCGGCTCCGCACCACCAGCAAACGCAGAGACCAGAAGCACACGCGGTGTGAAGTGCTGAATTACATGGACATATGCAGACTACTGAAAGAGCATTTCAAATAGTTGAAAATTTCCCTCGAAAGGATGGTTTGCCAGCCTGCTTAGGTTGTTGCAGATGTATTGTGCAATGTATTCTTTCTGGGCACGTGCTTCCAAGTAAGTAGTGCCTTAAAACTTCTCTCTCTGATGTGTATCTAGCTTTATACAATAATCACGTCAATCCCTAGTGCCTGCAGACTTATGTGCACATACTGGACCGATCTGTATTTCAATTACTTATGTAATTCCAAAGGTATTAAAAGCAAGTGCCTTTATCTTGCTCCTGACATGGTTTGCAATTAGGTTTCGAGAAACCTAATTTCCTGTTTGTAAAACACCTGCAATAACTGCTAACTTCTTCCTATTTATAATTTCATCATTTTCCATTTGTTGCTCTCAAGTAAAGTAGAAATGTCAAAGAAAGTTTTAAATTCTGATACTGAAATTTCAAAGTTCAACAAAGATTGCAGCTGTCCTCAAGGTGTTCTCAGAGAAACCTCCCAATGTACCAGTCTCTGCAGCATCATGGGACTCTATGCCTGAAAAATACGTAGTTCAATATGGCCCATATTTTATTGATCTAAAACATTTAACTACATCCTTAGATCTGGAGCCATCCTCCAACCCCTGCGTACCAGTGTGCTGGGACCATCTCCAGGGAATGTGGAGGCTGCACAGCCCTTCCTCCCCACCGTTACCAACCTGCTGTCAAACCCATACTGCCATAGGAACTCTTTGCTGTTTTAGAGTTCCTCCCAATGGGCTAGAAATAGTGATTTTTTTAATATGCAACCAGTAAGTAAGAATTGTAATTTCTCCTGCTGCTTTCAAATCTCTCTCAAATACAAACACGAAAGAATCAGAGACCTTATCAATGAAAAAGCGCTATTTGATTCTCGCTTGACCCATTGCTGCACAACTCCCAACTTGGATTTATACCTGAAGACTTCAAAAAGTCTACTTTAAATCGCTTTTGAGTCCATGTAATTCCAGTTCCCCCAAAGCAAACCTCTCCCTGCTCTTTCTTTTAAAAGTAACACAATCCTGTGCCAGAGACACAGGCGTTCTGGAGCAGGACCCACGGCACAGGATACGCGCAGGATGCGGAGAGGGAATCCAGGGAAAATTAAGTGGTGGTTATAGCGGTAGTTACAAAGCAGCAGAACGCAGCGTGTTAAAAGGAAAAGGCAAACGGCTGAATCCTGGCCTGCCCTTACTGTTAGGAGAGACAAGGCTCCTCCATCGGAGCATCAGCTCAAATCCCGGCAGGTGGAATTCGCTCCAACTGCCGAGCCAGAGGGAGTGTGTCGGGGGAGGCAGCGGCAGCGGAGAGGGGGCTGCTGCGCCTGCCCTGTCAGTGCCGTGAGGCGGGAGCAGCGGGAGCGCTCGGGGCCGCTTCGGAGGGCGCCCAGTGCCTCCTCGAGTGGCCACCCAGCCCATGGGACCGGCGCTGCTTGGGCTTCTCTGTCCATCGTGCATTTCCCCCCCGTCAAATAGTGCCCTATTCATTAACTATGAATCCAAGCTTTTAAACCTTCCATGAAATTATACAACAAGAGCTAAACCCTCACGTTCAAGGTTTATTTTTCAACTCTCCTCCTGATGGCAGGCTATTCCGGTCACGTTACCCACTCTGGAGCAGGGTGGAAGCAGCATAAGGGCTGACCCTCCCCTGGGGCCGGGGAGCACCGGCTGGCGCTCTCCTCCTGCAAGCCCAAACCTCTGCTGCTCCAAGGAGCTCGCGCACACAACCCCCTGCCCCAAGGCTCCCCGTCCCCTCGCACTCCTGTGCGGCTGTGCCAGCAGGATGAAGGATGCTCCTGCCCGCAGACCTGGTATCACTCCCCTTTGAAGCCACCCGGGGTCGATACTTCCCAAGCGCCATGGGCACCACCAGCAGCCTCTCCACCAGAGGCCTCAACCCTGGGGCACCAACTGCTGCTACCTGCATCGACCTACAGATTCCCGGTGTTCTTCCAGTACAGCTGTCCCGCCAGGCCACAGCACGGCATGGGGCGGTGAGGCCCTGGCAGCTCGGGGGGCCTCTTTCCATATGACTCTATTACCGTAAGCCCCAGCAGCCCCTGGGTACTCAGACCCGGATGCTCAGGGCAATCACAGCTGTATGAACGCAGCAAGGAGAAAGGACATCTCCATGCCCCAAACGGTGCAGGGCAGCTGGCAGTACAGCGATGGCACAATTACTTCGTCTCTGCTGAAGAGCACCAGCATTCAGAGGGCCTACAACACTGAGTCCCCGCTACCTTTAACTTTTCTTTTTCTCACTTGTGCACGCGCTGCCTGCGTTTGTTCTGACCTAGGACCCGCCTGGGCACACCTTGGTCCTGGCGTCAAGGCCTTTTTGTGCCTCGCAATGGCCGAATGCCCCACGGCAGCTCTACCCAGAGCCTCTCTCCTGGCACAACCCAGCACTCAGCACCCTGCCCTGCTGCTGCGAGATGAGCCCTGAGGGGCTCGTTATGTAAAATACCCGCTCTCTTCCGGGGAATTCAAGCAGCCCTTCTCCCAGCTCCAGGTTCAGCCCAGTTATCTCAGCTCTTTGCTCCCCGAGCCCTGGAACGGCCGTCGCTCGACGTGTTCCGGCCGCGGGAGCTGCGGCTGGTGGCAGCAGCAAGCGCCGCGCGGGGGCTGCTCCCGCCGTGTTAGCCAGGCCTGAGGAACGCCATGGAACAGCACACGGGTTAGTAGGGCGGCTCCTACCCGCAGCGCTGGGCGGCCGCGGCGCACAGGTCGCTCGCGCGACAGGAATTTTTCTGCCGAATTGACGGTCATGTGGTAGACGTGCTCGAAGTCGCTCGGAGAGGAGATGAGGCCGGCGCCAGGCCGAGGCACCTGGGAAGGGGAGCGCTGCTGTCGAAGACAACGGGGAGAGAGAGAGAGCCATGCAGGGCGGCAGTGCGGGCTTGCTGCCGCCGGGACATGGAGAACAAACCAGGCGCTAACTCGTTGGGAATCGGTTCTAGCGTTTATTGTCGTCTGGGGTTGGAGGGAGCACCGCGGCAGCGCCGTACAGAGTCGGGAGCGCCGTTCCCTGCCTTGAGGAGCTTACAATCTAGGACAGACACAGCACAGCACGGAGGTGTGGGACGAGGCGGGATGAGATGCACGACAGGCAAAGACCGCAGGGGCCTCCCTCCGCGATTCACGCGCTCGTCGAGGCCGCCGCGGTCTGTCACCCGAACAACAGACAGCGAGTACTGCTGATGAAGGGACAGCGCCTCGGCACGACGGGGACACACGTGGGGCGGGAAGGTGAGCGGGGGGTGACGGCAGACTGGGGCAGGACTTGCTTGGCCGCAGACGGACAGTGCGAGGCCTGCGTCTTTCTGCAGGTCCCACTGCGCCTCTGCGTCTGGGCAGGTCTGGGGGCCCACGCAGGCCAGCACACCACAGCACCTTCTTTAATTTCTTTTCTGATTTCTATCCCTTTCCTCCTCCCCTCGAGCTGAGCAGCATTAGAAACATTAGGACTCGTGATACAAATTCGGCTCTCCCCCGTGGCAGACCTAAGGCACTATGTTTTGCACGTGGAACGCCTGGCAGTTTGGAGGAGGTCGCAGGCCCATGCACGTTATCAAACATTACTCTCCCTGCTCTCATCATCCCCCTCAGCTGCTAAAATCCAACTTTTTTTTTTTTTTAAACCCCCGGTATGATGAGGCTTTGCCTGTTAACCAGAACATCAGTCACCACACTATGGCATGTAAGACATAATTAAAATTGTTCCTCGTGAGTTTAGCAGCATCTAAATATTCGTACAAGAACCACCTTCCCAGTAATGTCCCGAACAGAAAGCGCATGTTGATGCTGTCTGCCCGCAACAGCGACACTGCAGCAGAGCCAGCTACGTCCTGAAAGCCAACAAGGGAGAAAAGGGATGTCCAAAGCCACAGCCAAGCAGCAGTGGGCAGGCTAACTGCAGCCCGTAAGGACATGTAGCCTTTCCCTAGATGGGAAAGCCACCATGTGTTGATTTTTCTAAAGGAGCCCGCCATGGGTCACACTCTGCTGTTAGATGTGTGCGTGGGGCTCCCATTTACTTTAAGTAAATGTGTAAGTATTCACTGAGTCTGAAAGTTTCTCATTTGAAACAAGCAAAGCCTCACGGGTAATCAGATATGAAAATATAATGGTTCATGTATGATGAAGTCAAATTGAAGCATAATGTTCAAGTGTAACAGCAGTCAGGACTAGCTTTTGTATGGAAAATGCGTAAGCATGCAGAATAGAAAAGCAAGATCGATCCTGTCCACGCGGTGCGCACAGAGCGGGGTCTGTGCTGCAGTTCCGGAATTCACATCTTCGCTACAAAGGAGCGTCCACGATAAAGTGGCTTCAAGGGACAAGAGGGCAGAAGGGAGGCCAGACTGTGTGGCTAGTTAATTGGTGACAGGCTGCTAGGGAAGAAAAACACGTCAATAAATAAGTTTGGGGATATACTAATAGGAATGATTCTAAATTTACAAAACAAGACAGTGACCCAGAATTAGTATCCCTATCAGTAAAATACAGACAGGTATTCATTAACATATAGGCCGTGGTAATAGCATGTAAAATCTGATTTGGGCTTTGCTGCAGTCCACACATCTGCTCAAAGCCAGACCCCTGTGTAACGGCAAGGCATGAAGGAAGGGAGGCTGCAAATGCGCAGCCCTGAAAACCTGTAATCTTTAAAATCTTCTCCTTTCAACCCCATCTCACGCTGCGCCTGGGCAGGTTCCCGTGGGCAGCCCGTTGTCACCACAGATGCCCTCGCACCGCGGACTCCTGCGCACAGCGGCTCTCCGGGGCGGGCGCCCCAACGTGTCTGCGCCACAGGCCAAGGCTCAGGGGCGCCCGCGCAGCAAAGGCCTCTGACCCCGGTATGCGGCTGCATCAGCAAGTGCGCTCACTGCAGACAGGCAAGCTGCACACATGTGTCTGTTTTGGACGCACAGTATCACCACTGAGCTGATTTTCATCTTGTACTTCTACAGCAAAAATAAAACTCCCTAAAGTCAATCTTTTAAAGGCAACTTTAAAAAGGTAGTGGAGAGGAGGCAAGAGGAAAAAAAAAAAGTGATTTGCTTTACAAAGCTCATCCATGGAGAGAGAAGTTAGATACAAGTAACCTGAGCTGGTTATTAGCTTAGGACAATCTCATCCAATGCTAAGATTAAACCATCAGTTCTGTATTAAAGCCTGTTCATAAGTACCCTTCTGCCTCCACAGCAGGCTTTAAAAAACATACTGGCTTTAGGTAAAGTTCATGCTGGATGAACAAATCCTTATTAGTAGATCCACCCACAGCTGAACTTGCTCAAATAAGAGTGAAAGAGGAAATAAATTCCAAATAAAAATGCCCAGTCCACTATTTTCATCTACTTTCTGCATTTCAGGATCTCACAGAAAGTAGTTTCTGAAAAAAATGGATGGAAACAGGTGAGGAAACCTCTAGCCTTGCACTACTTGTTCCCTCTAGCGGTAGCACGGGTCAGACCCAGCACCGCGTGGGTATTTACAAAGCGAAACGCTGTGGTCTTCCCCGCTCCTTCTTCCCAAGCAGCAACGTGAAGCAGAGGTGCCAGTCGCAGCACCGCGGCGCTGTGCCGGCAAGCACAAACCCCGCTGCATCTGGCACAGGTGAGGGCCGCAGCCCAGAGGGGCTTCTGACGGGCGGCTGCGGCCGTGGGCGCTGCAGGGGCCCTGCATGAGCGCCCCGTTCCTCCTGCCCTGGTTCCCCGCACGCAGGGTGCTCTCTGCTCCCGTCCTGCCTGTCGTTCTAGATTTACCTTCCTCATAAACCCTTTTACTCAGTGCATAACATGCTGTGCATCCGAATCACCACACAGAACTCCTCCCTGCTTCTGTGCCTGAGCAAAGCAGAAGCCTCCTTGGACACATGAAATGGAGACCTCGTCCAGGCAAAGGCCTTGCTGGGAACTGCTGGTAAAGCAAAACCAGCCTGGACAGAAGGAGCACCCTTAACAGAAAATGTATATCCTAGTGCCACGTTAACACGTTCAAGTTCATACACTTTTTAGTCCCACTGTTGAAGCACCTCTCCTGGGTCTGTTCAGTTCACACTAGAAATACAACCCGGTACTGCAGAACCTGCCCGATAATAAACATCAAAATCACTCTTCCTGCAGTGATGCCTCCTTGGA
Source organism: Crypturellus undulatus (assembly GCA_013389825.1). NCBI lineage: Eukaryota > Metazoa > Chordata > Aves > Tinamiformes > Tinamidae > Crypturellus > Crypturellus undulatus. The sequence goes on along the minus strand of VWPW01027045.1, from coordinate 342,913 downwards.
TCAAGATTGGTAACTACTGGCAAAAATCATTTTTTGATAGTAACTTTAAAAACAAAATGCAGTAAGGAAACAAGTGTGGAAATCAATTCTACATTATATTTTCTAGTTTTTCCCACCTGTTTTACAAGAAAGCAATTCATGAATTTCTTTCAAAACATCATACTGATTGATAAGAAGCAAAATACCAGTCCTACCCCCAAATATGACTGTTGAGCAAATACAGAACTTGTTTAATTGGAACAAATTTTAAACTAAAAGCCATTTAGAGATGACATGATTTAAGCAATACCAATCCAGATTAAATCTTAGAAAATTCTCTTCTATAGATAAGATTGTTCCTCATTTCACACTCGCCAGGTATGTGTGGAGCTTGCTTAAGAACCCTTGCAGCTTTCAGTCTCAGCAACTGCTGGTGCGCTGGAATGCAATGCCTTGCCCTGTCCTTAGCAGCAGCAGATTATTCTCCCTGCTCTAGAAGAACCAGAAATATTTTAAAGAATTCATCAGAAACAGAAGATTGAAAAAAGTTCTGCTCTGCCTCCTGCCTGAAAGTAAACTATCACTCCTCATGCAGGTACCAGCTTCCAACTTCCCTTAGTTTTGTCTTGGGTTCTTCCCAACCTTCCTGCTCTCAGTTATTTCTTCACACATTTCTAGACACACACACATCATTTTTTTGTTGTTCAATTTCACCAAATATATTTGTTCTAAGTAAGAGTCTCAGACTACTCTACTACTGGGAAAGAAAACCCTTCCTGCGCCTCTGTATGGAGCAGCAGATCCCAAGTGCAGCACGTGCAGACTGCCCTGCGAAGCGCAGCCTAAGGCCCCGCATGCGCTCTCCTCCAGCCTCACTGCTGCCTCCCGCTCATGTTTCAGCTTAGACCAGCTGACAGTATTTCTCACAGGCCCTCCTTCTTACTGCATTCCGCACAGACTGCAGGTAATAGGAACGACCATTTCAGACCATAGCAGGACTGAGCAGATGATACACGTCTTACAGTGGCATTCACATCATCTCTTTGGCTTTCTTTAGGGATTTTCCTTATTTATCACCTTACGGATCACACCTAAGTCAACCTGGATAAATTTAAGCACAAAACAGAACACACAAACAAGATGTTCCATGTAGCTTGAGGTAAGGAGTATGAACACTCTCCTATGAGCAAAATATCATTTGGTCTGTAGCTCAGGAAAAAAAAAAAAAAAAATCACTACCTTCAAAAGAGCCTACTTCTAAGTAAGGCTTTGGGGAAAAGGAGCATGTGTGTGCACTATTGTATTTTGCATTTTCCTTTTTTATTGCACTTTAAAAGGTTATTTTTATATAAGAGGTTCTATTTCACTGAAACTAGTTAACCTGGAAAGAAAATAAAAAAATATGTCTGTGGCAGGGATTAAATTTGAGACCTACACATTGTAAAACTACTACACTTCCACTGTCTGAGGAAAAGATGTTGCAGAGAGGCCAAATTGGAGCTAAAGGAAGAGAGGAAAGGAACTGACCTTACAGTTTACGAAGAGAGGAATTTCTCCTTCCATTCCTCTAAAGACCCTAGGCCTAAATCCCCTAACAAACCATAACTAACACTGAAAAGCCAAATTGCCTTAAAAAAGAAGACATTTCTCCCCCACAATTCTTAGGTGTCAAACAGTCCTTCTAAATTTTATCGCAAAATGTGCAACATGTTTAGCTCCATTTTCTCAGTTATACTGCTTCTGATATGAAATACATCAAAAATTCTGAATACACATTTAGACTAACATTTATCTGTCCTTCTCTTATTTACAGTCTCTGTTGCAGTCACTCTCCCATGCACTTTCTCACTTACCATTGGAAGGTCTTTGAGAATCTGTATACCATCTCCTGGACCCATATGTGCTATGTGGTTAAAATTAGTTGGGTTAGAAATTAATTTATTTCTCATTTCTGGATCTCGTAGCATTTCCCTGCAAAAGAAAATATTTCATTTAAGTGTTTTGTTTAAAGTGAGAATGAGCATTTAATAAATAAGTATAGTTTTGATTACCCTTTTTTTCTAAATAGAAATTAGTAATATGCAATGTTAACGGTGAAAACCCTTCCTATCAGCACTGCCCTGGACAAACCTCTAGGCTGAAGAGAGGGTAGGAGGTCAGAACAGAAAAATGTTGTATCACAGGCTGTGGCCCAATAATTACTAATATCCAGGGAATAAACAACCGCTGTGAGCTGATAAAAACCTCAGTGAGATGAGCAAAAGCAGAACTAATTTGTGATGCTGCAAAGTGGAGATGAAAATGAAGGGCAAAATGTGAAAAGAGAAGCAATACTACACTACCTGCCTCTCAGTCTGTGGTGGGAATTACAATAAAAGCTCTCCAAAATGGCAAGCATGCATTTCATAACTTGCAAAAAACATATTTAAAAGACAGAACCACAAGCAGCTCAGAAAATACCGAATTTTTGTCCTTGGGCCTTTAACTTCACTGCACATAGCTGTTGCTTGTCTTAGCACCAAAAAGAAAGGAAAGCAGAGATCAGCTGGTGGAGTTTCAGTTCTTCAAGGTGTATTTTAGCAGGTAATCTTTAGTGAGTGACAGGAAGCACTCCATAAACACCCTCTGTGAACCCTTCAGTAGTGCTGACCTATTTTTATTGCCTTTCAGGAAAATATTTTCAACCTGCTAAAGACTTTTATTGGAAATCTATCCTGCGGCTCAATCTCCCCTGCAGGTGAGTTTTCTGAGATTTAGAGAGTGTTTATGTAGTTAAGAAATATATAAATCAAAAAACCCCAGATGCCTGGGAATATTGCTGAGAGAAGAACTGCCCTAAAGAGAAGTAGAACTGGAGTCTAAAAGTAATTAATCCATATGCATAATTAACAATGTAATCTCCTTTTGTAAAGTGTTTATTATAGATCTTTATATACAGTCTAGGTGCACACAAATGTACCTATATACAGTATGTGAAGACATGCATTCCAAATTACAGTCTTTTCACATAATTTATTTCAGTTAATGAGATTACTTGTGAATCCAGTGCATATCCATATCCAGACTGGTATCAACATAAATTATACATCACGGATTAACACAGCAGGGAAGACATGGAAAAATCTGGAAGGGGAATTGCAGAAAGCAGCAAGTGAAGCACTACCTGGGCCTCAGTCAGTGTCCTTCAATGCCTACAGGCATGTACAGAGGACAAGTACGTGTTGAATACCGACCTCCTCTGCTGCATCCTCTCCTCCTCCGGCACGCGGAAGGAGTAGCGCCGCTTGTTGTTGATGTTGCGAACCATTTGCTTCCGGCTGTTGTCCGATGTCTCTGGAACTACCAATTCATCGCCCTCTGGAATCAACAGGAAAGCGATCCAGGGGGAAACTTCATTAGCTATCTAATAAAATTATTGCTTTTAAAAATGCAAACAAACAAAAGGAGTATAGGTGTTTATGCAACATTTCTGTATCTAAATCATTGGCGAGGGACCTGTATAAAGGCACAAAGCTTCAGGACGCGGGTGCTCAAGCAGAATACAAATGTAAGAAATCCTCAGTAGAGGAGGAGCAGTGCATTAAGTCTCTGTAAGTGTCACACACACACACACACACACACACACACACACACACACACACACACATACACGTTCATTTTCAAGCTCATATCAGGATTCATCCAGTAGTCTGGATGAACGGCCAAGATCACTACTAAAGCCTCACATTTTACAGGCATTTTTACATGGCATTCTGAGAACTGATTTCACTGCATTCTATGGCACACAGGTCCAAACAAAAATGCTCTTTCTAAATAATGTTTGCATGATGAAAATCAGCTCCTCATTTACTCACCTGCCATTTTGTTTTTGAAATATATTAATCTAATTGTCTCCAGTCCTAAAAGGTTTAGTGATCCTTCTGTATTCAAGGGTCGTACCTGAAACAATGTAAATCATTCTTTTAAAAATAATGCTACATCTCTCTCTCTCCACATATGCGCATATATATACATATATATATATATATATATATATATATATATATATACATACACACACAAAAACAGATAGTGGAATTCATTCTGGAAGATACCAGGAACATTACACACTTAGTAAGAGGAGCACTGCGAGAGAGTCAACCAGGAAGAAGGCAGAGTAATTGTAGAACAAACTGGAGGCTGCAGGAAGCAGTGTCTCATCCACCCAGCAACCCATGGCTGCTCTCAAGAAGAGTGCGAGTCATTAAAGCCAGAATGCAGAGGCAAAGGTAATTTCAAAATTTAAATTGAAACTTCTGATTTAATCATCTGTAGGCACTGCCTGAAATTCCAATTATTTAAAGAGAGGGGATTAATTCCTACTCCTCCCACCACTTAAATAAATAGATTCCAAGAGAAGTAACAGTTCAATTTTGTCTGCTAGATGCAGAGCACTAAGTTCTGCTTTTTTTGGTGTTAGGATCATGTTGCAGTTATGCTTTGCACCGTGGAAACATGTATACAGATTGCAACAACACAATAAGTCTTGTGATTTCAATTTTTGAAAGAAATGAGCATTTCACTCGCCTATACATTGTGCTAGAAACAAACTCGTCATAATAAATTTCCATCTTAGAGTCTCTTACAGTTAGCAGTTCTTGTTTGTTAAATGAGACAATAAATTTAATGAAGGGCTTATCCATTCATTATGTGGGTAAGTCTTGAGTCAAACATTAAGCAAAGCACTAACTCCGGGTCTGATGTGTTGGAAAAAATGCTCCAACTACTGAATAGCTCAGAATTTTCACATTAGAAAGATTAAATTCTTTAGTAGCTTTTAAAGCTTCATTATTAAGACACAGTTTATTACTTATCTGTGTACTGGCTTTCTTAAAACTAAGGTCAGATGCTTTTTGTCTCCCTAAGATGATTTAACAGTTGAGCACCTTGGTCTTTGCATTACTCATCCTTACAGCACTGCCACACCGTGGCACATCATCCTTTCTGCATCTGACACATGGGGGAGAGATAGAGACGCTGACCCACTAACACAAGGCAACAGAGAAGCCTTCTTGGACTTCTGTGCATGCCAGTGCCAATGAAAAGAATGAGGTTAACACTAATAAAAAGCTGAAATAGGCCTAAAAAAAAAAGAATTGAATACAACTGAGCAAATATCTTCTAAATATGATTGAAGTGGTGGTTTTCAGAGACTTTCTTTTCAGTGACGCAAACTTGACTAAGCCAAAAATATTTCAATCCTACCTGCTTACACTGTTCTCAAGCAGCAGAAGATAGATTTTTAAAGGCATTTTTTAACACTTTAGGATCCATCATCTTTTGGCAACAACAGAAACACAATCTGTCTCAATGAAACCACATGCAGTGAATGCTGAGAAACTACTCTCATATTTATAATCAGTAAGTCTAAAATACCCTTACATTTCTGATTTACCTTTCATCTGGAATTATGTGCCAAACTATCTATCTATGTTTGTATCTTATATTCCTTGTTTTCCTTTGCAGTAGTTGTTCTTTAAGTTCAACTATACTTAAAACAAGCAGCTTTATTCATCATTTCAAAATGTGCTTAAAAAAATGTCTGATTGTGATAATGTTAAATTGTATTCTTTATCTGCTGGTATCAACAGCGAGTTACCTTTTTGAGTGGAATAGTCTGAATCCACTCCATGGAGTTCACGTCAAAGATATCAACTGCATTTTCACTGTACACAGAGAGGTATGGTGCATTGTAACCTGACAAGGAAGGATCAGGTATATCGTTATGTGCCTTTAGACACAGGTATAATATACAATTTTGTTATGTGCATTTAATTGTAATGATTAAAAAACACAATCCAACAACAAAATGCATTTTAACTCAAAACATTACCATAAAATTTGTTCTGAAGGCAAAACATTATCAAAAAAATCTAAAACCTCCGTATGATTTTTCCTTTTAAATCCGCAGAACCAAGAAAACAAAATGAAACAAAACAACTTTTTGAACTATAAGGGATTCAAACTCACTCTGCGAAACACTCATGTTCTTCAAAAAAATCTCTTTCTCCAAAAGCCCTATTTTTAAGAGTTTATATTTTGCAAATTATACAGTAGGAGAATATATTGTTGCTATTTAATAACAGTCATTTGAACAAACTCAGCTCCTAGTTCTGGACTGCGTACTAACCAAATCTCAGTTGGGACTAAGGACCATGACAGAGTCAAGACAGATGTAGGGAATGCTGTGCTACTCATCTGACCCATCTCTCCAGCCTGGAGTTTGTTCCAATGGGGCGCTTCTGAAGCAGAATTTTGCATTTCCACATCTGCAACAAAACTGCCTATCAAGACTAACAAAAGCATAAAATTCATGTTTAAACATGACAACTCTGCTATAAAGTAGGTAGCGATTCAGAAGTCAAATGGTAGCATCAGGTCACTTCACTGAGGCAACCAAACCCCTGCCACGGATGGCAATGATCAGTATATATACCCTGCATGTGAAAATACCTTGTCTTCAATCTATCTAGCACACAATCTTTTATTCTGATCCATTTATTTTCTGAGTCCTGACAGTGAACAGGAATAAAAACCTTTAGGGAAATACAAGTCATATTCCAGATCATGATGATTATAAACATCAGAAAAGTCTGAATTACAATACTAACCTAAAATACGGTCAAATTTTAAGGCTTTCAATGGCATTAATCTAGTTTCAGTGGTATTGAATGCATAAGATCTTTTTAGCCTCTATAGGACCTGAGGATCTGCAGCTGATTTATAGATCACACCATGTGTTTAAGCATTTGATATCAGGTAACCAAGTTTGAAATCCTGTCCCTCGACTCTTCTTTAAGTGAAGGCAGTATAGGTCAGCTACAGGGCTGTCAAAACTGGCATCAGTGAAACCAGGACTAAACTCTCTAAGATGTGGGCGGAAATTGAGAGGATTCCTTTATCAGTCAGGGAATTTTGCTTGAACTTCACATTAGATGGTATGTCATATCAAATGGGGACACTAATCCAAGCTGTGGGCATTTCAACGGACAATAACAGGTACACAGAGAGAACAACTTACAGCAAGAAGATGGAGTTGCGGGCCACATCAGCTCTTGTTGTCTAGATCTTCGGCCCTGGCAGTCAACGTAAACCCCTACGCTGCTAAAACACAGCAGGTATTCCTTATTTGAGATTTCGACTGCACAAATGGCATCAGTTGGCTGCTGTGAGATAAATGATAGCGTGTGGTCATCTGGATGAAGCAGACTGTATGGGCTGCCTTCTCCATGAAGGGAATATTTTAAGAAACCTGACTGGTAGCCCACACAGAGACGTTCGCTGAAGACTGACATCCACTGGACATTCCCCTGGACTTGGATCTCCTTGATCTTTTTGTGGCGTGTCTTACTCTGATTCAGTTCGTAACAGAGGACCTGCCTTTTCATAGCTACACAGAGGCAAGTAAGGGCTCCATGGCGTACATGTCCAGAAACTATAGACTGGCAGCCTTTTGTTTCTGCCAATTTATAAAACTCAGTCTCCCTTCCATCCAGGGCAGCCATGGGGAAGAGACGCACGTGACGGTTTCGCCCTGAGATCACTGCGATGAGCTGTTCATTTGGAATAAGCTCAATTTGATGAACCTTCTTGTTGTCACCAACACGAATAATTTCTAAAATGAAAACAAAACAAAACCCCAAATCCAAGTAAATAATGTTAAAGCATAAGCTGATTTACAAATATGCATTTGTAGAGGTCCAAGTTACAACGCAAATCCCAGAAATTTCCTTGTTGCTTCCTTGTGATTTTACAGGACGCAGAATCAGAACTTATTTGTTAATAGCATCAGATCTGGTGATGCTGGACAGAACTTCAGAGTTTTCCCCATCAAAAAAGCGGGAAGAAAAAGGGAGGGGCAGATTCTATGCAATAACTACAATATTACTTCAGTACTCATTTCAAAGATGAAAATTACTGAGTAACGGAAAAAAAACCCACCCTAGAATTAAACATGCTTTTTGAAATAGCTTTGGCATATTATTACGTGTCTTCACTTCACTGAATGTAGTTTTTCATTTCTCTACCTAAGAGGAGGTTACTGAAAAGATGGAGCTCTGCTCCCTACGAGTGCCACAGTAGGAGACCAAGAGACAAAAATCATGAACTGAAAAAGGAAAGGTTCCACCTGGATATAAAAAAATGTTTCACTGTGAGACTAATTGAACATTAGAAGAGGCTGCCCAGAGAGGTTCTGGCATCTCTGTCTTGGGAGGCTTTCAAGACTCGACAGGACAAAGTTCTCAGCAGCCTGGTCTGATTTCCATATTGACCCTGCTTTGAGAAAGTGAACAAAATCTTTAGCTGCATTTCAAATGTTGGATCTCTGGAGACACTAGGCAGAAAGCACACAGAACAGCCTGGTTTTCAGTTCTTACATGGGGCTATCCAGCTAATAACTTTTCATAACCTTTTTTCATCTTACAGAGGATAAGGAAAGAGAACAAAGCTTACAAAACCACTTTCTAATTATTTAATATTAGGATAATTATTACCACTTCTTGATTTCTTACCGTCTTTGGTGACGTGCACAACAAATAACCCTTCTTCATTACCCAGGGCTATTCTTTCATGGTCTATGATATTAAAGAAAAGAAAAATGTTATTTCTCTTTAGAAACACTTCTTCAACACAGGCAATAACTCTGATGAATAGAGACAGCTTTTTAATATCTTGAACTAAAGCAATATAACCACATACATTCATGTAACAGAAATAACACCAATAATAAGAAATAACACCTCCCAAATGCCCTAAAGAAAAGTCTTCTCTCATTTTTAACATTTGTAGAAATCACATCAAGAAACTTTAACAAACCATTCACAGCTCTTTAATACACCACTGGCTTCACAGTAAAAAACAATAACACCATATTTAAATAATCTGAGGATAAGAAAATACATACAGCAGCATTTAAAATGATTGAATTGGTTCTCTGCTCTCAAATTTTACCTCTGGAGCCAGAAGCAGACCCATTGATTTAAGTCTAGTCTACAGTGCTAATTTTGCCTAGGTAAGGAATTGTGTTTACAAAATACAAGAGCCATATCCAAATGTCAGTCAAAAATAATTGATAATTACAGGCATGTGTGCAAGGAGAATACTCTTACAGATCAGAGAACTGACAGTGGCACAGTATCCCATAAATACAGGATAAAAACCACTATGCATTATTTGTTCATAATTTACGTCACTGAATATGCTTTTTGCTAAAAAAAAGCACACTTTCAGCAAGCCCATAGAAGAGGCCATCAAAAATCAGCTAGCTTAGTCTGCTTTATTCAGGCAAAATCAGAATCTCAGAAACGGTCTTCTTCCAAGAGAATTTTTCTTATTCATGTCATACCTATGATGGCAGCTGACTGTGTTGTTTTGATGAGGGGTAAAGTGCTGTCATAAGCCTCTTTTGGAACATAGACTGAGCGGTCTTTCAGCTTGTTCTTCTTCAAGATCCTATGCAATTCATTCAGCACTCCTACCCACTTGCTTTTTTCATTCTCACCGTCTGCTAGAATCAGGATTGAACACTTATTACTGGATGCAGAGAGCTGGGAAGCTGTGACCTGGAAAATTTTTAAATACATACTTTAAGTCACAAGTGATAAAAAAAAAAAAAAATTCATCACAATCACTGATATGAGGATATCAGATGCCCATAAGTGCTGTTTTAACCAGCTCTCTATACTAAGAATGCAAAAATGTATCCTTAGTTAACAGAAAAACTCTAACATAATCAAGAATCCACAGCAGAAAATACTAGACTGTGCTAACTCAGCAAAATACTGAGAAAACTTCAATTTCATTTGTATTATCTCTATCATCTCCACCCTAAATTTACTAGGCATCTGTTCTTCACAACAATTGTTTAATGAATAGTTTTTCTTGCAAAATATTCTGTATTTTTATGGACTAATAATTCTAGCTAACCATGTAATGAAATGGGAATGGTATTTAGATATGCAACCATTTCCTGCACTTAGTGTAGCTGATACGGATTATAACAAAAGCCTTTTTCCAAGTTTGCCTTCCATTAACATGCAGAATGATGAATGATGGAAAAGTAGTGAAAAACAAGGAGTTGAATATAATGGTAAAGAAATGATGGTGGTATTAATAAGACCAACACCAAGATATTTCAGGGAAGTCAAGGCTTCAAGAAAGTATCTAGTAGAAATAAGAATAATATTAGAAAAAAAAAAGACAACAAAATTCTGATACCATGTCTTTAACATATTTTTTTATTGAATATTTTTATAGTAGATTTCTATACTAACTATCTGATGAATGAGAGTTTTTAAGAGATTCATTGCTTATATACAAATAAAATACACATAATAAAAGCTTGAGGATTAATAGGATGAATTAAACTGATAAACAGATGACTGAACTTTAGAAAATGAAAATGTATGTCATGAACAGAAAAACACAGATGACTAACAAAAGTTGAGAAGAATATATTCTATTTCAAAGGTAAGAAAATAAAAACTATTTAAGGGGAGATCAGAGCTTGACTGAGGGTACCACCACCATTTTTACCACGAAAATAAGGTATGTACAGAACTCTATGAACTGCTGCAGCAATGGACCACACAACCAGAGCTTGCAAAGGAGAGAAAATACTAGCAGACAGTCAATGAATGCACGCTGTACATCACACTGGCAAATGTATTTTCAAAATATACCTACTTACTCTAAAGATACATGGAATATCTTTTCGATTTGCATGGATGACATCTGAGGCCAAGACGGAACTCACTGAGAATTCTTCATCCCTTATAGAGACCACAAACATCATTTAGAGTTAAAGACGGCAAAAGTCTATATCTTTGTTTTTACCTAATATTTCCATAGTACTATCAGCCTTGTTTTGTTAAGAACACACGAAGATAGCACAAGGATCTAAATTCTAAAATAATCCCATCTTTCCTCTTTATCTGCAGATATAATTCACAAATATAATATAAACCTAAACTTGCAGTGAAGTCAGGAGGCTTCCATTAATACAGAAAACATTGGAAACAAACTATTTGGCCCTTCTGAATCAAAACTGTATACATTTTATGCTGTAGCAAAGTTTTGCCCGTCTTTCAAATTTGTATTTGACCCCCGAATAAAGTAGTTTTCTTCTTTATTCATTCCCTATCTTCTACACAGCTGGATAGGTGCATTTAGGCACAGAAAATAATAATGAAGTGAGAATTGCAACATGTGAACACACAAGTGAAGTTCAGGATAACTTCCAACATCAGAAGTTACGAGATCCAGAACAATGTTTTGTACATGCCCTGGAGCCTGCTTACGGATTCTACAAAAAGGGAAGGGATAAAAATCTCCTAAAGGTTTTGGAAAGCTCCCGCTCGGTGTGGCACAGCTTACCTCATGTCAATAACCTGACTCACTACCACACTGGGCTGGGATGCTTTTCCTTCTGCTACATCATACAGGAAGAGCTTGAAATCACAGATCACTGCCAGGGCTCTCTGCCAACCCTTCTTTACTCCAGCTGGTTTTGGTACCTTTAGCAAAATAAATTCAATCAACTTTCTTTAAATTTGTTTCCAGTCAGAAATGAAACTGCAAATATCAATTCTCTCATCTACACTGACAAGCTTGTGTTCAATGATAAAATCAAGCAACATAAGCAATAGCATACGAGAAATAAAAACAGTAAATACAGCTGTGTATATATACTGTGATGGATTATTTAAAAAAAAAATCACAGCACTACATCTTCTCTCGCATTAGTTCATAAACTCAAAGATATATTGATAAAAAGAAAGAAACCCAACTGTAGATTGTCAGTGGGCTCAAACTTCATACTGTAGCTTTTTAGTATTTCTTAAGAATGTCAACATTAGCAAAGTGGCAGCACTAGTATTACTAGATGGCCCTGGAAGATGATCTGATCTTGAGATGGTCTATTCAAGATCAACTTAAAATCCAGTGGATGATAGAGGGAGAGAAAATTACTTTTGAAAACACTGGAGTTGCTTCATGAATATGTAGGTCTTAGGTTCCAAACTGTTACTCTCAGGTATAATTGGAACCTTTCCCCTCCTCCCCACCAATATTAAATTGGAGTTAAATTCCAAGCCTAGAAAACAATAAATATAACAGAAGTGCCCCAAATGGAGCAACCTGATACTCACACGGACGTGTCCTTCATATGCTGTTCCTATGCCCTTCTGTGGGTCTATCCCCAAAGGACCCTTGGTTTGCTCGGGAGGGATTGGACACACTGCTGGCGCCTTGTCTGCACAGGTCACATGGCAGGAGAACCCACATACTTGAAAGAAAGAGTAACAACAAAAGAATTTGATGATTATTTCTTTTGCAGTGCAAAAGCTATGGTAATAATGATGAAATGGCCCACTCATTTCTTTTTACAAGGGCACACAGTTGACCAATAACTGAACAGTTTTCCTGAACTTTGAGGCACCAAGGCAGAAAGGTAAGTTTGCATACAGCAGCAGCACGTGATCTGAACTCATCCACCTTCAGATTTTCCCACATCCAGAGCTGTGTGGATACACAGTTTGGTTTCATTCAGATAAGAAAGAGTCTGGTGAAAAGCTCACTGAATGACTGGTGTATCACCTTTTTTCTAGGTCACTGGAAACTCCACGAAATAATACGTGCCATTCTGTGCATATACAAACCTAAAATAAAGTAGACCTGGAGGAAAATTCGGTACCTTATAACAACGCTGTCTTTATCATTTTGCCATTAGTCATAAAGCAAAACAGCTTGACCGCTGATTGTTGCCCCTTACTGCTATTTTAAATTTAAAACAAACGAAACTCAGTTTATTGTCACCAATCGAAATAAGTGTGTCCCCAGTTAACTGGTTAATTCCTTACGTAAGATACTCAAAGTGTTTGGCTTTCCCTGTTAAACTGCAGCATGAGAATATCTTTTGTTAAGTAAACAAATATAGATAAAATATAAATAAAATGTAAATAAAAATGCAAATCTAAGACTTAAGAGGTGTAAGTCGCACAGTAACCTTCAATTCCCACTTCCTCTTTTCACACTTACCTTCACAGGTGCAGCCCTGTCTTATCAAACCCACCATCAGAGATGTGCACTGATTGCATTTTGTTGGGGTATTAAATGATTTCACTATAAACTGGTGGGCTTTAGGCTGTGAAACAGACAGACAAAAATGTTAACACTTAAAACAACTTCTGGAGAAGAACCAAAATTATTTTTTTCAGAGACTTCTTTCTTCTTTCCACAGACAGAGTGCATAAGTGCATTTAAAAAAAATTAACTTATTTGTGTTTGCTGAAATGAGATCCAGCTTCCTAATACACAGACTGAAAATATCTTTATTGATAATTTAACACCATTTAAGTCCTGTAAACTAAACTAGGGAAACTGGACCTTGTCTCAGTACATGAGGTCACTTCCATTGCTGCCAGTAAAGCTGCCAGGGTCTGTCTGTACATTATCACATTACACTCTAGAAACTGAACGTGCGGGTGCATGTATTATCCAAGAGGCGCATTCAAATGCTTAGTCACAAGGATTGCTGCCTTAGTTGGAAGCAAGATATCAAACATTTACAAAATTCTATTTTTCATAGCAGAAGGAACTACAGAGCCCAGTTTTATCGTGTGAGGTATAAGTGATTTTTAAAGAAAAAGTAAAATGACATGGATTTTGACGGGACTTCTCCCCATTTCCTGGGAACACAGACTACGATCTAGAGTAATAATGTATGTGGATTTGAAATTAGACAACTTTTGCAGGCCAATTTAATAGACAGGAATATTAACATTTAATTCACTTTCCATTTTTTAAGAGAGTAAGATATCCCACACTTAAGGGCTCAAACTTCTTCCATATTTAATGACAGTTTTACTGTTACACTGGGAGCTTTCTGTCCACAGATGCATGTTTTCTTTTCAAACCGCAGGGAAATAAAATGTAGCTTTAAAAACTAATGCTAAACTAAAAGAAGGTTCCATAGGAAACATAATAAATTAGAAGACCTATCATTTATGCAGCATTATGACAAAATGCTTGCAGAAATGGCACAATGTTCACAGTAAAAACTATTTCACATGATTTCAAGTACAAATACGTATGATAACTTTTAATGGATCTATTAAAAATATTGCCAATCCCAAAATATATTGCCTGCAGAAACAACTTGCTTAGTTTTTCTTTATAAGAGAAGAAAGAAATTTTCTGCTACTTCTGCCATTTATCAAAGCAGATCTATTTCAAAAATTTACTTTACTGATTAATTCCTCAAATGGTCATTTTTAATATATAGCAGATTCCTTAGCCATTGAGAAATTTCTGAAACTTTTATGCAAACAAATTTCCTTTGGTAGCTTGTATCGTATTCCTCGTTTCTCTGAATACACGCAACTCCTCCATGAATTAGTGTGCAACTGCCTCATTCTGACAGTGGCAACTTAATTTCAACAACTGATGTAAAATAAAGATTTATAAAAAAAAAAAAAAAGCAAGCAAAAAGCAAGAAGATGGAAAAATGGACTACCTTCTCCCAACCCAGAGTTGTAGCATTGGCTGTAGTGCCCACTCTACACTGAAAAAAAAATGTAACCCAACTATTTTACCTCAGGCCCACCCTTGCCTTTTCTCAAAATAATAATCTATGCCATTCTGAGACCTCAGTTTATTGTGGACAGAGCACAGAGGAGGCTTGCTCAGTCAGATGCTGGAAACGGCCTCTTTGTAGGAGGTCTGTTCTCCTTTCAGCACGTTCTAGTTCAACCACTTCCTTCTAATGTCCAAGCCTGGGATTTGCACATAACTCAACGCCTGCTCGCTGCTGCACCAGCACATCCTGCCCACCTTGCCACACCACAGGGTGACAATGGGGCTGCTGAACTTCAGCAGAGCAACCAGCATTTATATAAAATAACCGCTGGGCAGCTCTAGGAAGCTCATTCTGATACACGGTTCTCCTGAAGCTGTTACCCAGACATGGCATCTTTCCCCTTGCTAAATAAATTGTGTGAGCACTTGACTGAGTACCTTTGGTGCAGAGAGTCCCGATCCAATATAGGCTGTCCTCATGGTTGGCGTGTGAATTGAACGGGGAGGATGATCTGTAACCTGAAGAAAGCCCCCAAAAGATCAATGAGACATCAAATACATGTTACCAAAGACAGCTTGAGTAAAACAAAAAGACTATAAGCTGCACCCCCCACATATCTCCCCAAGCAGACAGGGAATTAAACCACGCTGACTAAAATAGGAAAGGATTCAAGAAAACAGATCTTATTTCTTAGCAAAATAGTGCATAAGATTCACTCCTTACAGCACAAAGATAGTTTTGCATTATCTGCAACACTTGACTGAATCTTCTCCCATATAAAATAATCAGCAAGTTAAATTATTTTAATGGGAAGGAGATACATCATTACAGTTGCAGAGTCTTGCTAATATTTTGCATTGGCTAGTTCTTCAAAAGCACTGGGAAATATGCTGTTGCACCAAACCACAGTATAACATTAATAATTTGCAAACATTTCTTCAATAATTATGACTAAGGAGAAGTTATGAGGAAAGATTATATTTAATAATTGATTCCGCATGTATTTCCCAGGCCTAATCAAATAATCGTATGTGAAAGGCAATCTAATATTCCTCAAAATGCAGTTCATCAGTAGTGCACTAGGCTATTTACAATGTCCTAAACAGTCTTTGCAGGGGAACATGCTTCACTTCAAATAAAAGGATTTGCAACAGTAATTTTTGATATTCCAACTGTCACCCCGAAAAAAAAAAAAAAAAAAAAAAAAAAAAAAAGGTATAAAAAGGAAAAAAAATCTGCCAACACCAAATACCTCAATTGGTTCAATCTCACTGGCTGTAGAAGGAGACCTTGATCTTGAATGGAGGTGAGACTTGATATCTTCATCCCGTGATGGAGTATTAGACAATGTAAAGTTCTCAACTGAATCAATCTACGGAAATAATTCAAGAGAGAGGAAAAATAATAATCAATGACATCCTTTAAAAAAAAAAAAGAATCGTTGATTCTTATCAAAATAAAATATGGAAGTTGTAGAATTCCTAAAGTGAGAATTGAGAGGAAAAAAACTGTTTTAGCCAATTCCCTAATTGATCTACAGAAACTAAAGGAAAATTCTTAAATATGAAGATGCCAAGACTACTGCTGAGAGGTAAGCACATGCATAACAGCTGCTAGTTCAGAGACCTGAAGAACGCTTGAAGAGAACTGTAACTGTATTTTTAAAGACCAAATATTTTCTAAACGCTCCTATTCTGTCCACCCGTAGTAGAGACTTGTATCCTTTAAATTCCCATATGTCTAAGTAACATTTATTCATAACAATGAAATTTATGAGAAAATAAGGAGGAAAAACAAAGCAAATATTGTATTTCCCTAGGTAAGTGTTAATAATACTCCCAGATAATTGATTTTTGTGCATTATTTGAACTACAAAAAGTGCAACCAACTTTATTAGGAAGGCAGATGGCTCAGGGATGATTTTCCTGGTCCTTGTTATAGGACAAAACTAAGTCAAACATCAGATGATAACAAACAACAGGGCATATTGGTATGAGTGTATATTTTGGATAAAAAGTCATCTGGGATGAATCTTCCCCAATGCAGCCTTCTGCAAGGACAACAGAAACTCTCAAAGGGATACACCTGTTTTCTGCATGCATATCATGATTTTCAAGCATTGTGGCAAATATTAGCAGTAAAGCAATATTTTCTGCTCAAACTTACCAGGAGCAAATTATAACTGGATGCTTTATCCAGTATTAGAAACATTCATGCCCTTAAGTGATAAACCTTCAGATATAGGACAGTCTCAATTATTTTTATTTTCTCTTTCTAAAATCAAATCTAGTTATGTGCCAATTTGGAGCCCACTCCAAGACTACTTAACCTGGAAAAAATCTAACATCTTCTTAACAATATTACTAAGAAAATTAAGACCGAGTAACTGCAAGTGAACTTTTCGTATCAAGAAACAGACATTGCTTTTCTTCAAGTTAAAATCAGAGATTTAATCTCTCATCCCCTAAGTGTTTCCAGACAGAGATTCAGAATGCTCTCCCTTTCAAAGGGGTATCTGCACACCAAAGAACACTTTCATGGCGGCTCTTAAAAAATTTAGTAAAAGGATAATATGAATGGCAGAACTTTCCTGGAATGTGCTATAAAGCTTTTGTAGTTAGAAGACAACTGCTGAACTAGTTTAAAAAGAAAAAAGAAGTATTTTTACGTTACTTACAAACATAAAAAGCATTCAAAGCACATTCCTGAATTGGAGGGGAATTTAAACCAACTTTAGTGCAGAAGCAGAGCCTTAAGCTCCGTAAGTGCTCAGGTTCCTCACTCTAAAGAGAAGAATTAAGCACTAAAGCAACCAAACTGAACTATGGTGAAAAGCTCAAGTCGACCATATTAACACCACAAAAACTAGTTTTAAAGTACCCCACTGAGTTATAAAAAGCACATTTGGCCTTGAATTGTAATAGTTTTGCTGTCTTTCTCAGGATGACCCGGGTGGTGGTCTACACAGGACGAGGTGTTTGGGTGCTGCTCTGTACGCAGGGCCACTGCTCTGGACCGAGCCCAGGCTGCCTGGTGCTTCCCCACACGTTGAGGGGAGGAGGATGTTGGCACTGGAGCCGCAGTTCTGGCTGAGGAGTCTCGGTAAGCTCACCTGAGACGACTCCCATTTGTCCTTGTTTACTGAATATTTGCTTTATTGTTATGCTTTGCTATCACCACATGTACATACAAGAAGGCAAGGAAGTGGTGCAAGTTCATGATGGACATCACGTATGCGGTCAGGTAAAGCTCTGCAGGGCAGGCGGGCAGCGGGCGCGGGCAGTCGCATGGCTCTGCTCCCTGCCCTTCCACAGGGCAGGCAGCGAAGCGGCCCGCGCCGGCCGGCCTCCGCACGAGCACTTTGCACGGCATCCCCACGTCCTCGCGTGGCAGCCCAAGCACCCGCGAGATCCTGATGCTTTCAGCCCAGAGCTGCCAAACAACAAGCAGCGCAGCAGCAGCGGCAGACAGCAGCAGCACGGGACATGCAGCGGGGGAAACGCACAATCCATACGTGAAACAAAGGCATGTACACGGCAGGCAAAAAGGAAGGGCCAGAGAGAGTAAGACAGCCTCTTACACGTCTGCCTTTGTTAGCTGGAATACAGGAAGGAGAGCGCTTTAACGGAGAGAGGAGGAGAACATGTTACAAAACCAGACCCACACGCGCGCCTGCCCACGACTCGCCGTGCTGGCGGCGCTGCCGCAGACACACACCAACACGCTCAGTTTTAAAGGTATCTCGGAAACAACACGCTCTGCGGCAACAAGGGGAAAGCAACACCAAAGAGAAATGGTTATTTCAAAGTCTGTAGTTTTACACTGGACAAGGACAGCGAACAACTGCAGACTGGGTTGGACTAACGAAGCAGTCAGCCTCCCTGTGCACTAAGGTGGGTGTGCAGGAAGGGTTAACATCACTGTTTTTAATTCATCGTGTGTTAATAACAGGGGGGAAATGATCCTTTCTAACACGTGGGGAAAATGATTTTGTCAGAGGAATACTGCATTCCATTTTATTGTTATTAAATAATAAATCTGACTTAAAATAAAACAATTTGATTGTTTCTAATATTTAGAGAGATATACAAGGCCTAGCCTTGCAAAAAAAACCCTCAGAACTTCCTCTCTAAGACATTTCCTCATGGACATAAGAAACAATGCCTAAATGATGCTACTGAGAGCCAGCCTGGAAAACACAAGAGAAACAACCGTGAAGATCTAGAATTGAATATGTTAGTCATCAGGGTGTCTTCCCTCCCCATAAAGGACAGCAAAACTGACGCCTGCTCCTTCTGGCGTCTGCTTTTGTGCACTGGAGACACAAGGATCATTTCTGGACACACGGCTTTTCCCAGCTAGGAGAGCCAGAGCATCAGTTGTGCTGTGCTGCCAAGGGTATCCTCCCTGCGGAGGACACACGGAGGGACCACAAGTGACTCTCAGCCATCTGGACAGGGAGCTACCACTGCTCTTGCTCAGCATCTGCAGCTACCGCCAGAGGCAGCTGGACATCTATTTTTATATCTCTTCAGAAGAAGTTGAGAAATTACCATTTTCTCGTGGATACAATTAGCGTTAACTGCAATAATTCACAGGGTGCTAGAGATAATTACATTATTTGGATGGCAGATCCAGAAGGTATTTCTCATCTTAATGTGTTTCAAATGCTATCAGTGGGCCAAGCTCGGTGCTGCTTACACATCTATAGCATGTAGACTCCAGAGACATTGCAGGGAGCGCTCTCTAAGGGCGCGGCACCTTAGTTTAGACTCCCTCTGCCCCTTCAGAATGGTGTGGGGAGGCTGGAGGAACCAGAGAGGCCCTCAGGAATATTTCCCTTGGGTTCGTAATTCCTGCAGTGCCTTTCCTGACCCCGTGCAGTACCACAGCACTGCACGAGTCCAAGGACTCCTAACTCTTCCTTGGTCATCACATGCAGGACCCACCATCCATCTCAGGCTTCACTGCTCACGGATTTGGCTCTCATGGAGTTCCCCTTCAAGGCAACTACTGTCCAAAAGAGATGCTGCCTGGAGGACGGAGATCACACCCGTAGAGAGGGTTGTTTGCTCTCTTAAAGACCCTTAGCTTCTTTTAAGGTCTCCCTGATATAATGACATTGAATCCACTTACTGAGCTAAAATATAAATAATCATTAATTCTGGCAATTCAGAGGCTGTGTATTACGAAATTATGAATGAATAAATAATGATCTAAGAAATGAAAGACGCAGAACTAACTGAGGAAAAATGTAATTAGATATCTCCTTCAGCCCCTAAATGGGGATATCACCTTTGATTTTTTTTCTTATGACATAAGGTACCTAAACAACTCTAAGGTAGTCTTCCTTAACACACGTCAATACCTGGTATTTTATCAAAGATAGGCATTTGAAAAAAATTGATCTGGGTGGACAGATCTAGAAGAATGCCTTAAAGGATGTACCCCAGCCTTGGAGAATTTTTTGCTTGCCCAGCGAAGAATGAGATGTTTGTCAAAATGTTTGCAAAAAAAATGTGCTGCCCTCTTAAAGAAAAAATATAAAAAAATAAACAAAAACAAGCAGTGCTTCATTCTGTATTTATGGATGTCTTTCAAAACTAATTAGATTGCAAACAAGGAAACTTTCCTATCCTACATTTATCCATGCCAAATAGAGGACGATCACTTACTCTCCCACATAGGCAGTTAATTACCAGGTCTCGGGAGAAAGCAACAGATTTCTAAAAGCAACTTTACAGGAAAGAACTTGCTGATCTGAACTAGCTATTCACAATATTTTGGCAACGGAGATGCTTCTTTAAGGCAATAGAGGATATAAATATTTATTTATTAGTAAGCTAGCAACAGAGAAAACGGTTCTGTATAGCCCATACTCTCTACCGGCATCATCATATCATTCACTATAGATATTTCTACTGTAAAATTAATTATTCTGCATTTAATGCACTGGGACCAAACTATACTACTATATACATATATGTATAGATATGTGTGTATGTGTATACACATATATACAAACACACACAAACATACACACACAGTATACATAGAGAGTCGTAATAGACAGAGCTCTACAAAAGATACATAGTATATATGTAGATTTTTAAATGTTCTTAATTAATTATGTGCCTATTACTTGGGTCTGGAAGAAATATAATGCAGTCAATTTATATCTTTCAATATAGATCTCTCAGTATGCAATTAACCACATAAATATTTCAGCAGCATCATAACTAAAACTATTAGTATTTCAAATGGCAATAAGAAGAGATCAAGAAGGTAACTTCAATTATAATTGAGATTGCAGTGATATTTTATAAATATATATATAATTATATGTCACTAATATATAATATATATAAAAGGAATAATACTTTGTTTGAGCACACAGAAATTACCCGCATGCAAATAAAAAAAAAAGGTCACTGAAGTCATCAGAAATCTTCTGGAAACAACTAATGAAATAGCAGATAAAGTAGTAAGTTGAAACAAGAATAAATGCAATAAACTGTTTACTAGAACCATCTTCTAGAGGCCACATCAGTAGATAAGGCCCCAAAGCAGCTTCTCCATATTAAGGAAAACCTTTTTCAATCAAGAATTCTTTATCTACACCAAAAGAAAAAAAAATATTTTAAAACTGCACATCTATCTATATGGATAGATGTAAATATGCTATTACAGAAATAATCTCTGTTCTTCCCTTCCCTTGAAGAATTTTTAAGTTGACTGCATTACTGTTGGAATAGCCCAAATCAATCAAGTGATCTCTTTTATTGAGGGATTTACTGATTTGAAAGCTCAAAACTTACGTCATCCATAAAATCAATCAATGAGGATGAAGAGGAAGAAAAGGAATCCTATTTTAATGAAAACGGCAGTAAAAAAAAAAAAAAAAAAGAGAGAGAAAAAAAGGAGAGAAAGAGATGGATGAAGAGAACTGTTGAGTAGAAACAAAAGTGCAAAAATAAAGAATTGTAAAATAACTAGTATTAGTAACAGTCACCTCTGAAGAAATTTTTGTTAACTGCCAGGGACAATTAAGCACTAATTGCCTGCCCACACAAAAGCTAATTGTTTTTGTCAACCTTCACTCAATAAAATAATATTCCTACGTACCAACATTTAATTGCAGAACAGTTAAGTTAGTGAATATGCAATGAAAAAAGAGTAAATTTTGGAAGATTATTAACACCAGGGATTATGTTTTTTTTCATAATCCATATGGTGAACTTGTATAACCATCACCAAAAAAACAAGTGAGCAAACAAACAGGGCCAAATTTCAAAAGGTGGTGTTTTCTCCGCACTGAATTCAGTCCAATTTTTGCAATCAATTTGAATATGACCAGTATTACATCCTAGTTCTTTTTGTAAGAGAGAAATGATGCATTGCTTACTTTTTATTAAAAGGAGGAGATATGAAAAATGTGCCATTTAATTTTAACTGCTATCTTCCAGATCCTTTTCTACCTCATTTGGTATTTTGGCTAAAAGTGACAAAAGAATTAAATGGTTCTACATTTTTGACTGTATAGGATCTGTGGAGGGGAAATAACAGTAATTCCTGAACTTAATAAATCTTTGCATAAAACAAATAAATGATGAAAAAAACTTAATAAATATACAGTACCAATGACTTACAGAATGCATTCAAGGTTTATTTACACTTTCTCATCCTAAAGTGAATCCACTATGATTACTAGCATTCAAGGAACAGACCCAACACTTCCAGTAATGTTTCTCACATATCATTATACACTGTAATTGTCATTAAAATACTGCAGGAAACTCTAAACATTTATGCACCTACTCTGCATGTAACAACAAGAATAAAAAGTTCCGTGCAGTAGCAAAGAAATCAAATAGTGGTTCACTTACTTCAAATTGATCCAGAGCAGAGGTAGGCGCATTCAAAAATGCCAAGAAAGAATTCTGTGAGTCTTGGTGCTTTACACCTAGAAAACAGCAGCAAGTTTTTAAGCTACAGAAAAAAAAGACCTTTTCATGGAGGACCTTTGCTGTGCTGGATCAGGCCTCAAGTATTCACCTGAGCCATTATTTTTTTACTGAGTTGTCACATTTGATCTGTTTTCCGGACAAATTTTCCTTTCAACATATATACACACACCCACTAAGCATGTATGTGATTTGAATGCAGCTTTTATTTCCTGCATGTGCTTGCCCATGAAGCAGAAGACAGAGGATGCTCACGTGCTGACGCCCATGCACAACAGGCACACACTGACCCAGCGGGCACCACCCCTGCTCGGGTCACCCTCCAGCTGCCTGCCCTGCCAGGGACAAGAAGCTTTAGCAAGCAGCGTGGTTCTACAAAACATACAGGGTAGCCTGTTGGGGGAACACACCAAATCTGCAATTAATTTCAGTTCCCTGATGCATGCTCTCAGTCACCACTCACTGCTGAATGCATAAAAAAAAACAAAAAAGTCCTGGGTAAAGCTTCCCAGGCCAGGGAGTAGTTTGCCACCAACAAGCGGAATAGGATCCCTGTATCCTCGAAGGGCACACAGGCTGGGATAGCTGGAGTGTTATTTTTTTGCATAGTTCAAGTCTTGGTGTGGGTATATTTAATCACATTATTTATATATGTGCATATATTAAATGCATATAAAACTCAGCTTCCTGAAGAATATGGAAGTATTATATGTACTTGTGATGACCAGAGCATGCAGGAATGTTTGCTGCTTGACAGATTGATGCAATCACAGCTCATCTGTTCTTTTAAAAAAAAAAAAAAAAATCAGTATCTCGCTCCAACTGGCAATATCACCCTGCTCGCTCTAAATACAACCATGACATGAGATATGAGATAAAGACTCCTTTCATTTCTAAGATATAAATACACTGGAAATCTACTAGAAGACTAAAATTCATTCTCAGATTACCCTCTATTTCACAGAATCATTTTTTTAATTTTTTTTTTTTTTTCCCCATCCTGCTAGTTTTCTGGCACAAATTTATCAGGAGCAAAGGACGCACGCACTCATCTAAATAATCCCTTTCTAGAAAGTGATGTCCATACATAGGAAGTTATTCTGCCACCATACATTGCCTGCACTAAAAGTCTGTATTTGCTTCATCCTTCAAACATGAATATATTCCTACTTACAAAATGAATCTAGTCTGAATACAATAATGATTTGGACTAAGACATGTTTCTAAGATATATTTTTAAGAAACCACTAGAACTGTATTTATTTACTTGTGTCAAAATCATGTTAACTTTTCCTTGAATCACATAATTTTCATCTCCCTCCCCTACTTAAAAAGAAAAAAAAAAAAAAAATATATTGTCTCTATTTCCACAAAAAAACAATAATGTTTTAACACTGGAAAAACACACATGGTAAAACATTCATTACAAATACTTCACAGACTGTAACCATGCATAACATTTAAGGAAGTTCAAGAAGCTATAAATGAAAGTTAAACATTACAAAGCATCATCACCAGGGAAATGCTACCAGGAGTTCCTCTCCAGGGACTCACATAAATATAATGTGGCTACAGTGCCAAACATCAAGGCAAAGTAACAGCAACCCCCCTAAATTTTATTAGCTGATCAGCACCAATCATTTCTGAATGTTTTGTGTAGGCTCAATCAGCACTTGGAGACCTATATATAGCATATGAATCTTATTGCAGCATATTATTGATTGACATTGCATGAGGTTGTAAAGGCTTAACAATATATTACATCGCTATATAGCAACTGATTTGCAACACTGGAGTTCAGTTCTTCTACAGAAAAATCAGGTAATTCAGTTTGGCCTGAAAAATGATTTCTTCCTTTTTGAACTGTAGGATACAAATACTACAGCTAGTGTGAGAACTGAAAAGCATCGTCCAAATTGCTAATCATCTTGCTATGATTTTTTTTTTTTTAAATTTCAGAATTACCAAAAAGTCTCCTCCCAGCAACAATGCTAAATACTGTTGCAGAGATGCACTGGGATATACTGTTGCACATCTACCACACAGCAAACACAGTGTTCACTAAGTAGTCACAAAGCCAATGTGTAAAAAACACTGCAGAAACCCGTGAATGTCCGTGAGCACCTCCATAGCTGTTTTCTCTTAGGGTAGCCAGGCCCAAACATTGACAAATGAAAAACACATTGACTAGTATTCCCAACACAAAGGGGGAAAATGTATGTATAAATTCTCCAATATTTCTAACAGTTTTCCAATCAATCACTATACATAGGCCAAACAAAAATAATGGAATAATGCAATTTTAACCCAGATAACATCTTACAGGTTCAAGTGTATCAACAAAACTGAAGAATATTGTTAAGTACTTATTGGAAGTGCAAAAACAACTGCTGTGGGTACATCTTACCATGCAATACTTGTGCTTACGCTTTGAATGCCAAAGTCTCTTGGTATCACATATCCTATACTTCCCTTCCAAGGCAAGACACTCTAATTGATAAGATGTACCCACCACTATGAAATATGTTCTTATTTACTTGGATATCAGCTGTCATACCCTTTTCTGATCTCAGCTCTTCTGTCTCCTTTTTCAGTCTTTCAATATCTGTCAACAGTTCCATGTTCTTCTTCTCAGATTCTTGCAATTTACTTCAAAAGAATACAAACAAAAACCCTATGTAAATATTGGGAACCTATGATACAAGTCTCTCTTTACCCATTTCTCCATGTTACTTGGAATATTGTTCAGTTAAAATCAATGCCCAGCAAGTTGCAAGTCAAATGAGGAAGACATCATCAAATGAAGAATGAATTTAGAAACCTGTTAGAAGCCAGTTAACTACTACTGTTATACGCTTTAGGTAGGCTCATGTCTCTAATTTCTAAGGAACTGAGTAAGCCTGTATCCTGGGGATGAGAAAAAAAGACCACATCTATTTTTAAACTTAAAATCAGATAATTTAATTTGTTTATTCATAGTGTCCATGAGACTAATAGATTATGTTGAACTATTTTTTTTCTGTTATTCCAGTTAGTCATTTCAGTCCTGATTCACAGCAGCTACAACTACTACAATCTCCACAGCACTCATCCTCTGCCCATCAAAGCAAACACTACTTACTCTATTCTCAGAGGATACACTGCTGCCTATCACAGGGTTTGTTGGCTTTAAAAGCCCAAGGTGGACAAGGTATTCCCAGTGTAGAGGTAAACATCCTTGAATCTCAGCTCTGCCCAACTGATTTCCCAAAGATGCAAAACATGTCAGTGCACCTTAAATTCACCTAAGAGGAGATATGCATTTTTGCTTGTACTTGAAATTCTGATTTTACATCCAATTGCTCCTCTGCCAGGGACCTGTTCCTCCTCTTGTATTGTCCATCTATGTGCTTAGGTACTGTGCAACATGGCAGGAATGTTACTGTAAAAATCAATTTTGTAGAGAAAACCATAAGAGAACAGAATGGATGTGAATTTAAGAGAAGGTTCAGAAATCCTACTTGAACCTGAGTGTCTACTCCAACCTCCACCAACTCAAAGCAGTAACACTATGCCTCCAATCCAACGGGATTCACAATTTGAAAATGTAACTATTACCACAGAATATTGAAGGACTAGTTTTCTTCTCATGGCATATTTCCCATGCTTCATTTTAATTCATATTTTCGTAACCATGGGAAGGAATAACCACTATATATTTTGTATTTGATGATCTTTTTGCATTTTAGCTATTAAAATCTCTTTGCTTAATAAAGTGTTAAGAGCTTGTGAAAGGGCACAGAACACTAGCCAAAGAAATTTATGCCTTTATTTTTCAGCAGAACATGTAGTGATTGGCAGCAGTGGTAGCTTATTCATAACATGCCTCAAACCCAATTTGAAGGATTCCCCTGTAGGCCTAGAAAAATACATGTTCTGTCTTTGATTTTTCTACAAAACTAGCAAAGGAAACAACAGGAGACAGTTTCAATGGTGGGTGCTACAAAGAGCACTGCCATTAAATCTGTTTTCATAGGGTGCCAAAAGATGGCCTTTGTAATAATTCTGGGGCACTGGAAGAATAGAATATATTGTAAAATATATAAAAAAAAAACCCTCTGTTTGTATTTGAATTTATTACCATAATTATGAGAGATTACACTGTTAAAGGTGTCTCCTGAAAGTCTGCCAGATCTTCCAGATTCCAAATTTGCACAGTAAGCTTTTAGCTAGCTGATCACACAATGAAAAGAGATACGGTCTTTTTTCACACTTGGATATAAGAAACTGAAATACCATTCCTGATCCATTTTTGACTGAGAAAATAGGTAGAATAGTAGATGATTCTCCATGGAAAGTATTATAGTCAATAACCATTTAGAACAATTCAGTCTTACCACTCTGTAGAGATACAGGAAGCTTTGACTTTATTCAGCTCATCTTGAATAGCCTGTTTGGCTCGGATTTCAGCATCAAGAGCTGACTGTAGTTCCAACCTTGCTGACATATCTAGTTTTGCAAAGCGACGCATCTTCCAGGGCATGTCCTAAAGAAGGATAAAAAGAGGAAGAAGAAAGAGCAAAGGGAAAGATGGCAGCAAATGAAGAGTATAATCAACTTCAACAGCAACGTCCTTCAGCCTATTATGTTTTCAATATAAGAGCTCTTCAATTCCAAAACACGTCAAAAAATCCTAGGGAATATTATTATTGCTGTTGTAATTTTTAAACTCAAGTAATAAAAGGCAAGATGACTATCTTATGCTGTCATAGCCTCTAAAGTAGAATCCATATTCTAGTTTTGATGTTCATTCATTCAAATAATAGTTAAGCAGATCCAGGTAAAAATGTTCGTATTTTGTAAAAGTAAAAGACTTCCAGGTTTTCATGATGCACAGTATAGCTACCCTTTCAACAAATTTACATAACATTTTAAATCAGCTACCTAAACAAAAATCACACTGTTGTTTAGTTAATTGGTAATAAATTTGGCATTTAGGGGAAGGGAACAAATTTAACTCTTGAGTAACAGAGACTCTACAGATTAGTTATTATTGGAGCTGAAACTACCAAATGACTGTTATTTTCAAGCCAAAAGAAAATCTGATAGATGGGAGTTGGACGCTTACTGTTGCTCTTGCACCCAAACTGGAATTCCTCAGGGCCTCTAGTTCTTCTGTCATTTTGGAAGCCAAGGCCTGAAGATAACCTCGAGCATCTTTTTCATCACTTACCCTAAACAATATGGTAGAAGAAAGCAAGTATTGTAACTAAAGAACTTAAAGAAAAAGCAGTACACACTTTAACAAAATAGTAACCAGAAACAGGAGGAGGAGGAAAAAAAAAAAAGATTACAAACCTCAAATCAAAAAAGCTACAGAGATTAGAAAAAAAGAGAAAACCATAAAAAACTAAACCTTTGTTGCTTTGAAGCACTCCATTAAACAATATGGATGACTAAGACCAGAAATAAAGACAGAGAAACTACATATCTAAGTAATAATAGCCAAGTAAGTATACACACCAGTATACACACCAGCCACCTGAAATTCAAGAGTGTGGCTGAGAAATTCTACTTTCGAGGAAGAAATTAAAACAAATAGTATATCCAATAACTAACAATCGGGACACCCAAAAAGCACTGGAACTAGTGGCTCTCTGTGAGAGCTCGCTTGCTATTGTATCAGTTGGCCATGAGAACTAGCTGTAAACAGTGACACTACTGTTTCAAGAAATAGTGATTAAATTGAGGAGAATCTAATTCTAATGTTATTAAACAATATAAGCCCGGTGAGGCTCTCTCATCCCCTAAACTTCCTTTCTATCAACACATGCTTTTGGAATGTTAATACATCAAAGAAAAAGGCAAGTCTGTTTTTCAGATTCTTTGATCATCAGTTAAAAAGAAAATCCTTCCCTTGATTAACCACAGCAGTAGATTCTTTCTTCACTTTGTCTTAGGCATTAACATAGGGGAAAAAATAAAAGCTGCTAGAACCTGAAGGAAACCTCAAGCGAGCTCTCCCGAGTGATGATTTTGTCTCACAGTGATCTCTGCAGAAAGGGATTTTCCCTCAGTGCATACAAAGCAATTTATGTTTCTCTGGGTGATGTTATGGGGTTCATACAGATGGTGAATACAGAAAAGGAATAATTTGCAAGTTTACTGTTCATTAATAAAAACAATTTAATGTTTCAAGAAATATTTATATGTAGTCACCAGGGAGTAGCAAAGACAGAGAGCACAAGCTCTGAAGTGCCATGGGCACAGGAGGAACCAAACTCTTTCGACACCGCCCTTGGGCAAGACCACGGTGCAAGAGCCACGGGTTGAACACTGACAACTTGCAGTGATATGGGGAGTTTTAAGACTTGCACAAAGACTTGTAGAAGGAAAACTGCTTTCATGTACAGGAGGCTAAGGCAAACACAGGAACCATTAGCCACAGAACTCCTACCGGAACGTAAACAACCAAAAAAACAGTTCTTTGGGCTTTACCTTCTTTACCTCCTGTTTACAAGTGGTGGAGAGAGACCTAGAAGAGAACCATGTGCTGCTTCTATTAAAGACAATGAGAATTTTGATATGAATAAGCCTGTATTTTTGCCTGAGGTAAAAGGGAAAAAAACGAAAGCCCAATAAAAGCACCATATAAACTTTTTTTTTTTCCCCCATAGCATTCTGGGTCAAGCGCATTTTAACAAGCACATAAAGAAGATTTTATCATATGTTCAAATGCAAACCATTGGAAGTGTAAGACTGCTATGAAAATTAGAAGAGGGGAAAGAGACGTGAGAAGTAGCACAAATACAGTGGGAAGAGTATAATGAAAGGCATAATGAAAGAAGATAGACCATAAATAGGAATAAAGAGCATGAGGCTTTGAATGTGAGAGTGTGAGTTTTTTCAATGTAGAAAAACAGAAAAAAACTTAGAAATCAGTGTTTTTCTGATCACCATTTTTAATGGCATACCATCTTCGCAGAGAAAGGAACAATGTCATATTAAAACTAAGTCAGCACCTCTTTAAATGCTTTTCTATTTAAAAATGAAAAATCACTAAGTGTCCAATTTCATGGCATATATACTGTTCCTTGTAGAAGCTGAGGAATTACTTCAGGTGTTTGGTTTATAAGGCACACAACTTGCAAGTACTGAAAAGCTGCAAATGCAAAATCTCACAGAGATATTTCACAGAACATCACAGAAAATAAAAAGTAGGCAAATATAAACAGTCTAACTTCAGTTTAGGTTTGCTACCCACTAGATGGCAACCTTCTCTTGCTAATCATACCATGTGGATTAAATATCATATGACCCAGTAGTTCTTGGAGCTTGTTTTTGTTATTGTTTTCTGGGTGTTTTTTGTTTGGTTGAGTTTATATTAAAAGATAAAATAAGAATGATAAAGCTACTTTTATGAATGTTTTCTTCCCTGCTTCCCTTTTCAGAGACCTACTAAATGTACCAAAAGTCCTAAGAAATAATAGTCCTTTAGAAACTTACTTCTTTCCTCAAAATTTAGATTTGGTTAACCCTTCTGTTTTCATGTTTAACTGAAGTCTTTCAGAAGGTTAATTCATTAGAGTGCTTACAAATTTCTGTATGATTAAATGTTAAATGTTCTGTAAGATGATGTATGTGAAATTTTTAATCCCTCCATTTATTAACATCCTCCCCAAGCAAAATGGCATGAAAAAGTGACCAACACTCTGATACACTTCAAATGATCATTAACAAATATCTGACATTTTCCTTGTCAAGCTGATACAAAAATCAGATTTCCCGAGTTTCCAATCTGGGAAATTTCTACACTACAAAATGAACCCAGAGAACTACAGATCTTATGCCAGCAAAGAAGGGTCTCTAAGTCCTTGTACCCTATGCCAAGCTATCCCTCATTTTTTTTAAATCCTCACAAAATCTTGAGGACCACGATTCCCATTCTGATGTAGTCTCTCAAAGCTTTCACATTTCTGTCTTCATGTAACTATTCTCAAAACGATTACCCTCTATAGTCTTTCCCACAGTATTTGCTTTCTTCTGAGAGCAATCAGGTTTCAAAATTTTCATAATTACTTTCAGACTTTTAAAGACTCGATTTAGCACAGTTTCTTTTTTTTCCTTGGAAAATCAATAATTAAAATAAAAATCAACTATACTACAATTGGCTGGAAAAACACTAGACTATAAGGAGAAAATTAGCTGAAACTTCTGAGTACTGACAATTGAACAGAAACATGATGTCCACTCTATGGACATTATCCACATTACGTATAAATGAGGTGGGATTTCTCTCATCCATCTGTATGAACCCAACAAAATAGAATTCTTCATTCAATCTAGGTGTCTAAGCTTCCTTTTCAAGCACTGGAAACACAGACTCCTATAGGACTAGTCACCTGATTTATCTTAGCTGACTACTGTAAGAACCATTCTAAAATTAGGTTAAATGAATCCCACTCAGAGAGGCTAATAAGTTAAGTTTCTTGCCAAGTACTCTGGGAATCACTACCACAGGTTTCCATTGACCTCCTTTCTGCAGCAGATCTGAAACACAGCACCACGGCAGAGAGACTCTTTTTTTTTTTTTTTTTTTTTTTTAGCAATTGCATTAACCTAATATGCAATGAATCTTTTCCCTATCTGCCATATGAAAATTTATAGATGGCTATATAAGCCTCAATATTTCTTATTCTTGTCAACGATTGATGAGTAGTTTGGATAATATAAGCTTGTCAATCTAATAGCTCCATTAAGGCTGAACGATCTGTGAGAGTCTATTGCTACCACATTCAAATTCGCAATGAATTTTTGATTCAAGTACATATCAAAAAGTTGCCTATATTTATGGTCACTTGGGATGATAATATCAAAAATAAAAAAGCTTTTGGACGCTTGCCATAAACAAGATGCAAAAGAGCACAATAATAAAGCAGGAAGAGGCTAATGGGATCATGATAATCCATGAAAATCACCTGCATTTTATAAAAACTAAAAGAATAGTTTAAAAGGGCTCAAGGAGTATCTGCTGTGAATGAGGCAATGATCTTAACATGAAATGTGGACTCAAGCAATGGGAAAGGTTTCCCAAGAGAGGGATCTAAAAGACTATGACAAAATGCTCAAAGGAAATAATGAACTCCTTAGGCTTCTCCTGCTTAGAACAGTACTAGAATAAACTCCTGAACTTGCACAGGATGCTCAGGAAAAACAGGCAATTAATTTCATCTATAATTTTCTATGCTTCCAGACTCAGAGCTCCACAAAAACATGGTAGCCTAAAATCATTTTTAATAAGTAGTAAGTATGCTCCCAAAATATAACACTGTTAAAATAATACTTTAATGGAAAATCTGTTAGTTTTGGAGAGAGAAAGTAAAAGCTCTACTTTAACGTGTCAGATCATAGACGTTAAGGTGTCATAAAGATGATGTGCAGGTTTAAATGGCATGTTTTTCTTAAGAAAACAAAGGCTGGTAACTGCTAAATTAAGATTAGTTGAAGGTAATATATATTTTTTTTTCTATTACAATGTTTATCACTGTTATGGATGTTTAAAAACCTTTATATAGTGCCCCTTGTTCAACAGCAAGAAATTCCCCAAATAAAGACCTGCTTTCAGTATGCAGTACTGAACAAAATGGATAGCAGATGGAACTACCACAGTATCTGGGCATCAAAAGCAAAATTTAAACTTTGGAAAAAGAAAATTGAGCCAAGTAATGGCTTCTCACCACTGAACAAAATTTAACATGGACAGATAGAAGAATGGAGGAAAATGTACATCAATTAGAAAAATTCTGTATGGCTTTTGTCTTCTTAATTGTTTGCTGGGAACATTTCTTAACATAATTCTTGAGTTTTTAGTCCTATTTCATAACAAGAAAAGACCAACAAAAGTGTTATCTTTAGTTATGAAAGTTACAGACTTCACTTCCCAACTTTTTCACTAAGTTTCTTTAGAGATAACAAAAACTCCAATCCCAAGCCTTCTCCATCCCCCAGACATTCTGATGTCTTGGATCTGATTACACACAAGATAATTTATCATATGATAATGTGAACCACATCAGTATTACATTCTTAAAATACTAAACCCTCACATAAATTGGAGAAGGGGCTGTCTTAATAGTTGTTGGTATATTTTTACATAGTGTCAAGGAAAGCAATCCACAACTAAGGCTGTCTTGGCTTTTTCCAGACCTTCCAAGTTTTATGAGTGCTTTCACATGTAAATCTGAAACACAGACTTTAGTTACCTTGGTACATTTAGACAGACAAGCATTTCCTTAAAGCAATCAAAAAAAATCCCTAGCAATTACAAGGAATGTAAAATGACAGACTTGTCTGATGAATTACAAATTGTCTCTTTTTTTTGAACAACTTCAGTGTATTTTTTTTTTATTTCAGTGATGCAGGCAGTCCACTATGCTTACAGTTGTATGAAGGCAAAAGATTTAAAAGAAACATGCACGAATTATGCCTTTTAAATTTCTACTCTGACCTCTACTATGAATACTACCTTTACCACAAACAAAATGTACTGAGAGACTATGGACTTGCTAACACATTTTGGAGCTATATAATTTTATGTAACAAACACTGTTGAAACAGTTCCAGAAACGCAGAGCTCAGCCTTTCTTTCTTGATATGCATCAAAGTTTTTTATGCAAAAGCCAAAGCTTTCTCCATATTTGGACAACAAAATTATACTGACATTAGAACAATGTCCAACTAAAATTCTTGAAAAAGCATGTTTCCCATTTTTGCTTGGATGCAACAAGCTAGATTATTTAGCTTGTGAGAGACAGGAAAACGGGAGGAAAAAATCCAGTAGGAAACCAAAAAAACAGATTAGTTTATGATTATGAAATCTTCCCAGAAGTGAAAGATCTGTACAAAAATGTCTGAATACAGATTGTTTCCACAGAAGCTAAATGCGATACTGAGCCATAAGGAGGGGAGAGAAACAGGAACGGAGAGGAAAAATAACAACCACCCTGAAAAAAAAATCTTAATATTTTCAGCTTGCTATTCTCTTCTCAATGTATTTATTCAAATTGGAGAGAAACCCTTACAAACATCCTGTCGCTATTTAACAGAAGTGTTACTGCCGACATCACTTGATTGGAATTTTGTCAGCTTCCAAAGCTCTCCTCATGGGAATCACGTGAAGGTTGCCCTAGCTGGGTGTCAATCGGCCGAAGGAAGGGAGCAGCGAGCCCCACGCAGAGCCCGTGCTGCTCTTCCTAGGCCGCGGCGTGAGCGCGAGGGCAGCGCCTGACTCCGACTCCTGCCGCCCTCTGCCAAAGCCACAGCCGCACCCAAGCCCAAGGCCTTTGCCCTTCCAACAGTTGCATTTCCAAAAACACTTTCGCTCTTAAGGAGGAACGTGGATTTCTACCTTCAGGCATTCCTAAAATCCCAGGCAAGAAGAGAGCTGGATCCCAGAGGAGTGTGAGCACTCACAAGCGCCATGCACAAGCTTCAGAGCAGCCCCACCACACACTGGCCTTCGCCGAAGGCTTCTGCAGTGACATGAGAGTTGAGCACTCACCACTGGATGATCTCAGTGATCTGGGCCTCCCAGTGGGCCACAGACTCCTTTTTATCCGCCAGGTCTCTCATCTCTTCTTCCAGCTGACGGTTGTTCATACTCAGCCTCTCGAACATGGTGGTGAGCTGAATGAGAAGTCAAAGAACCTGTTAGAGATCTTCCCTGCTGAGCTAGCACTGTAGTTGCTCAGAGCCGAACGCCCCCTTGGTGCACTGGAGTTGGGACATCCTTTCCAACAAAGGCCATGGAACAACAAAAGCCAGGATTTCTTCTCCTCAGACATGGCCTTAGTTGCACTGCAAGGCCTTACATTCTCAAATAACTGAGTTTCCCGAGAACAGGTTCCTAAACATGTCTGTAGTTCTTACAAGGTTTACGTGTTGCACAGTATAGAGGTGGAATGCTCTATACTGAAGAAAAAACATTAGAAATGCAAAGCAGAAGCAC
This sequence comes from Crypturellus undulatus, assembly GCA_013389825.1. NCBI lineage: Eukaryota > Metazoa > Chordata > Aves > Tinamiformes > Tinamidae > Crypturellus > Crypturellus undulatus. Next base: position 308,367 of record VWPW01027045.1, on the reverse strand, counting down.
TGAAATTTTTACAGCTCAGACGAAAGGGCTGTATCTCTCCCTTGCTTGGTAACTATGGCGAACGTGAGGCTCAGCAGATAGAGCCGGGAGTTGGTACTGAGATGCTGAAAGCGTCTTACACTCCCCTATTTTTCATTTTCCTCATTGCAGACAGGGAAATGGAAATTAAATGCACATCTGTAAGTACAATATAGCAGAGCTAGCAATTAACCTCTCTCGTAGTCACTGAGCTGTCACTCATACAAGCCCCTTCTGCAAGACAAAAGCATGAGCCAACCTGAGTTGGTTTTAGGGACTGAACCTCCATTATGCTCAATAATTATTCACCAAGTCATAATGGGAAGCAGAGATCGGACCAACCTTCCAGGAAGGCCTGCTAAAGGGAATGGAGCACATGTGAAAGGCTTCTTTTAGTACTGAAATAAATTAACAAATCAAAATGATGCAAAAATACCCATTTTTAATCTAGTCTGCCCTTTTTACTGCTCATATGACTACTCCACCATATATTTATCATTTAAATGGGTTTATCATGTAAATAGGTCTATTTAGTGAATGTCATTTGACAAGACAAAGCTAGGCAAATTGAAAAGAATAGAGAATTAAAAAAAAAAAGAACAAGTCAAAGCAGAAAATCTATCAAAGTGACTTACTGTTCTTGAACTATGCTTATACAAATGCTTATACTGGTATGAAAATATACTTTAATTTGAACATTGACATGCAAATAGATTTACTTTAAAGAATACTACACTTTCATCATATTTTTAAAACAGGTTAATGCATTTATAAAAGGACAGACCAGAATAGCAAGATATGGCCAATCCATAGTGAACTTGAATGACCAGTCAAAATAAACAATAAAAATACAACCTAAAAGCATGAAACATACTTATTCCTTTTTCAACACAATTCTCAATTTAACCTCCTTACCATTTGGATTTTTTAGTATCTCAAAGCAACGCTTAGTCTCTTCAGGCATGAGGTGCCCTGTTTTTTCACAGTAATTGACATGCAAATTCATTCTCTGCAATCACATCAGTAATAATGTATTTTTATATTTGGGTACTACAATCAAGTCCTCTTTTTTTGGCGTAACATACTGTCAAAGAGGTCTTCTTATCACTCTGCAAGACCATATAACTGTATCCTCACATACACATACACAAGCACATACATAAATATGTGCATTCTCAAATCCCGATGCATGTACATGGGTGCAAAGAATTAATGCAATTCCTTACTTTAAATCTAACATTAATCACAGCTTCCTGCATATTATTAATTCTACTATCAATTAGGATTTATGACAGACCACAACATAGCTCTGCATAGTGTTCTTGTATATTCAAGACTCAGCTAACCAATACTCACCTTATCAAGTTCATTTGAAAGCTTTTTGTTTTCTTCTGTGAGCAGGATCTTTTCTCGTTCATACTTCTGTTTAAATTCTGTTTCAAATTCCTCTCTTTCACTTTGGCTAAGAAATAAAAAGGGAGCACCGTTAAAAGGTTTCCTATTCTGAAAAACAACCCATCATAATACCTACTTAAATATGTGAATATTGATGCACACAGTGTCTGAAAGAAAAGTAATATATTGCTAAATAAAAAGTAATATATTGCTAACCTCTCAGCCTATTAAAATAAGCAAAGAAAATAAAGAATGCATTTTAGAATGATAAAAGAGTCTGTTAATTTTAACATTAGACAATTATCTTTCCTTCACTACTGAAGGTGCTCCACTGAGCTAATGTTTATCAATCTGCTTACGTCTATTAAGAAGTTGTAAATGTGAAGGGCAGATACAGCATGGTATGGCAAGATGTTCACAGTAAATTCTCTGTAAGTTCATTAAAATGTTATTTTAACATTTATACCTTTCTGCAGTTCCAGGTTTCATGCAGAATGACCTGCAAACATGACCCCATGTGAAACCAGAACATACAGAAGTTGAACTAAATCACTGAGGACTGTCACTGATGAGAAAAGCTTAAATGTGCAGTTACCTGAGTGTAATTCAGCATAGCCAGAGGACAAAACTGAGCAGTTACTCCAATTACCATCTGACTACTATCAGTAAGAAGTAGATGGATAACCTATACACTCACCAGATTTGAATGTATGGGTCTCTCCATTTGCAAAGGAGTTGTTGGTACCCAGCTCCTCGGGAGCTCAAGATATTTATAGTCGGGAGACTATAAATACCACAAGTACCAAAACATGAATGCAGTGAACAGCACAGTCCCATCACTAAACGGTTTGCAAAGTGCCCATAAAAAGATGAACTCAATGAAAAATAAAATCCAGGGGAACTTTCTGATCATTGCAATTGTTTTTGCAGCATTTCATGTTTTGCATTAGAGAAACTACATGTGCCCTGAAATGCAGAACTGTCAGATTGCGGGAGCACCCTTAAAAGCTGCAAAGTGTTAGGGGCTGCACTGAACCCGGCTAAAAGTGATGCTGGTTTGAATTTCCTATTCCTAATTTGAAATTCATTTAGGGCTTCGACTGCTCTTTGAAATCTAGTACAGCGTGTTAGACTCATGGAGCAATGCTATGTTGCCAGGCTTCCTTTGAAACATAATGCTACATGCTGCCAAGTAACATACTATAGTTACTGTTCAAGGTCCAAGCTTGAAACCCACCACCAGCCCTTCCCTGCACCGCTGGATTCCTTGCATGTGATGAGCCAGCTAGGGAAAAGGCAAAAAGAGATTAAAGCTCTGGCTGCCGGGGGAATTAATAACAGGTCTTGCTTCTGTTTGCAAGGCGTAGAGCAAAGTTAACTTCTCAGAGAGAAGAGCAAAGTAATTTTAAATCATTTGGTTAACTTCTTTTGTTTAGCTTTTATGTATATATGGTTTTGTTTAGTGGGTTTTGTTATTCTGTATTTGTCTAAAACTTATTCTTTCAAGTCTCTAAAGCTCCATGAAGCCTTGAAAACACCAGCAACATATTTTTACGTTCTTAAGTGACACTAATCCCAGTTAGATTACTGCAATATCATAGACAAACAAAGGAGACACTTTTCCAACAGGACGAGGTGGATACAACCCATCACACAGGTGAGTGTCGACTCAGCAATGCTCAGCACTGGGACGGCTCCCACGGGTGAACAGTGGGCAGCCAGCAGGAACAAAATAACACAGTTGCTTTGAAGCGTGGCATCCTCCTCTCCCCACAAGCTTTCTCATCTAAAATTCAGCTATTTATCTGATCTTGAAGTTTAGGAAGTCATACATGATCCAGATTTCTTTTTATCACTAAAACAACTGTAGCAAGCCACACGTAAGCAATGAGAAACACAGCTCTGTGACCCCACTTATCACCCAGCACTTTACTGCAGCTGGAGAAAAAGGGAAAATATTTTATCTTACTACTTTGAAACTAAGAAAAGCAGACTTGAAGCAAAACAAACAAACAAACAAAAATCCCACTCTTTTCTTATAACGCTCTATACTTAAATCTGTCATTAAATGACAGGCTTAGAAGAACCTTCTAGAAACATGATTAATTTTACAGTTTCTGATACCTTGCCTAAAATATTAGATAAAAAAATCTAATAAATGGAGTATCACGCTAGATGGATCACAGTCTAACAGTGTTTTCCTATATTCCCGATTTTAAGAACATGGAAAATATCAGACCTTAGCAAAGGGATAAAGGGCTATCATTTTATATAGAATGTAGTTTCTCTTCCCTGATGGGTTTGGTTGCAGAGTTTTCAAAAATAAAGAATACTACACTTTCATCATATTTTTAAAATAGCCCTTGCTAGAATAATCTACATTATTCCTACCTTTATAGCCCTTAATAAGGGACAGCTACAGCAGCATGTCAAAGTCATTTTTTAAAATATATGCACTAAAGATCTTTTTAGATTTTTTCTTTTTTTCCCTCCCCTCCCAAACTGATTCAACCCCACCCCACCGTTGTTGTTGCAGTAATTCCACTAGATTCAGCACAAGGCCTCCAGGTGCTTCCTTTTCAACCCTTACACTGAGCAACTCTATTGGCAGACTCACAAAAAGCTTTCTATGTCTGATTACAAAAGCTAAAAACAATGCACGAAAGGAGAGAGCACAACAATAAAATCAATGTTATTTTAAGGAAAACAACCAAACACTACACATCAAGCAACAATAGCAATTCTTCCATTCCTAGTATGTAAGCTTCCCTTCTAATCTCTGAACTGCTAGAGATGTCAATCCGTAATAAATGACGAATACTCATATCCTGAATGGCAGACTTTCCATTTGTGTGGAATACTACTGCTTGCTATGAAATTCTGCATCACTACTTAACAAAACCCAGTTGGAAGGGTATGCTTTTGTTAATCACTCTCTATGCTTGGACATCCAACACTGCGTGTAGCTGAAGACCTGTGCATTAAGGCTCAAATGTTGGATTCTGTTTGGATTCATGCTTCAAAATTCTCTCTTACACCAACACACTCGAAAAACACATGAACTGTATGCTTAAATCACCATTCATTTTATATTTGGATCCAATTCATCATCTATTCACAGGCAGAAACCTGTCTGAAACCAGGTTTATGAAGCTAATGAAGTTTGTTAAGCTACATGTTACTCCAGGAGATGGACATCATAACTTCTGCAGCTATACAACTCTGCAATGGTTCTTATAAAACCCAAAAGAGACTTTGGGCCGCTCACCAGGCACAAGCATGATCTTTAAGAAAAGATTAGCCTGTGTAAGAAAGCATTAATGATTCTTCATAATGCGTTCTGCCCTCTGGGACACTACTTCGGATGCACCAAGGGAAGTCCTGCACCATCATCTTTATATGTTTCAGGACAGCGTAGTCCTTTTTGCATTTATAACTCAAAGGTCAGGAAATGCATCAAGTTGTGGTACAATGAAAATATACTGCCAATAAAAATGTTTCATTCTAGAACGAAACAGCAACTCACTGGGAAACTGTGTTTAAGAGTATAAGGCACAGTATTGTATTTGTGCCTTATACTCTATAAAAAAGGCAGCTACATTCTAAGAAAACATGGTTCATCCATGAAAAAAATTTTGTTTTATTTACAACTTACAGCCAAAGATTCACTACAGCTTGGCTGAGCTTTGAATAACAGTTTCTCCTTTAGGGATTTTCAAATATCCCTTTTTACTACATCCAGAAAAAGAAGCATCTATGCTAGTGTCTGTAAAGCACTTTGATTTTTTTTTTTTTTTTTATGAATGGAAGTGATGAAAGCATTCAAGCTGTGACTTTTACTATTTTCGGTACAACATTATCCGATAGGAAAATCTGTTTTTATTAATGAATGCCTCAAGGAACATTCTCAAGGCCAGTTATAATCTCTAGCACGTGGGAGGGAAAAAAAATCAGGTCTCTGACAAATGACCATGTCCGAAGAGATAAAGAAGCTTACGCCTACTAGTCTGATGACTGTTGTTAACACTGGATAGAACCCAGCATGGATTAGCCATAGTCCGCATTAAGATACTGCTCCTGTGCTGGCAGAAATGCCAGCAACAGTTGATCTCTAACACATTAGTTTTGCATCAAAAGATGAGAAGACCAAACAGAAAAAAATGCCCCCCAAACTGTTTAATGTGTTTAATTCTTCAGCACAAGCTTTAGAGGTCAATTTACCCTGAATTGCAAGTCATCAGCCAGTGCAAGAATCCTGGTGCAAAACTGACTTTCAGTTCAGGCTTTGTGGTTTTCTTTTTTGTTTTGCTTTTAAATGTGACAAGGATGCCAACTTCAGCTACTCTATATTCAACCACAACATTAAATCAACCAAAATGCACCTGTCTGCGCTATAATTCTGAAAGCAATAGTGTGTTTGGAAGCATATGAGAAAAATTTAAAAGATATTTCAAACTTAAAGATAAGTACCAAAAAACACTCACTTTTCTCTTCTGGTTTTTTCTAGCTTGTCTTTCAAAATCATGATTTCTTTCTTGAGGGCAAGCTGCTGGCTCTCTGCATCACGCAGTTCTTTCTTCAGATTTTTTATTTCATTAGCATGCATTATTTCTCGTTTAGACAGTTCCTCTTCATAGAAAACACTCTTCTTTTCCAGGTCTGCCTTTAATTTAGTGATTTCCTGCTGGTGTTCTATACTGCTTACCCCCGGTGAGCGACCGATCTGCTTTTGCTAGAAAACAAACAGCTCCAAGTTAGCACTCAAGAACTCTGGAACAGATGCTTAATAAAAACTCATTATTTATATGTCTATGTTTAGGAAATATCCCATTACATATGAAAAATGAACCACAGTCTCTATCATTTTGTGACTTAAATGTAATAATAATTTTCAAGAAACTGTAAATTTGGTCATCATTTTGAACATCTCAGGCTACATTCTGACTCGCCTTAAATGCAGCCAGAAAGGGCTGAAGAATCCAGTTTACAGCAATAGGATCAGTACCTTTCAGGAATGGAGAATAAGGACTGGAATATATTTCAAAGTACAGATAATTTATGGAAACACCATATAAAGGAAAGCAGAAACGTAAGTGTAGGCCAAAATCCACGTACAAAAACACTACATGGCTTGCATCAGTCAGGATGGAAGCCTGACCTTTTTTATTTAAACTGACCATAGTGGGTTAATAGGAAAAACAAGCTTTAAACAATAAGAGTAATTACTTCACTTTTTGCAGCTGCAAAGCTCTCTTAGTGAGGTCCTCTGGTATTTCAATAGTCTTTACATATTGCTCCAGGATACAAATATTTGCACCAAATGAGATACTGACATGACATGCACTGAAATCCAAGTATGGAAATACCTTTTAATCTAAACACACGAGTAAATTGGTTTGGACTGTTTTCTGTGTGTGTGTTTCGTGCTTAAAGAAAGTCTAAAGAAATAAAGAAATTACTTTAAAAAAATACCACGTTTTAAGAAAGAACAGGTAACTGAAAGATCTACTTCTTTATGGTGATTGTCTTACAGCTTTACAAGGATCTAAAATATTTAGTTATTTAGACCTATATACTCTTATCATGAGGTGTTTCGATCCTCTCAGCCACCCTTGATTAAGTGTGGGCTTGGGCAGCTCTCTTGCTGGTGCAGGAAGAGAGCTGCCCGTCACTGCAGACTGCCCGGACACTCCGCATTTCTGCCACGCTGACCTCTGTGGGAAACCTTGGCCCTGCCGCTCGGGCTGGTAAGAGATCGCAAGCGCCCCTCATTCAGGAGCTATAGTTACTACTCCCTCACCGCTTTCTCTACCACAGTCTTGTCAAAATGAACTTCTGCTTTGACTCCTTATTTAAGGGCAAAATCATCCACCCAGGACACAGAACAGTAAATCAGAAAGCAGGAACTGGCTTGAAGAAGGGTTTTCTTTCATATAGAGGTAGTCAACCACTGAACCTGTCTGCTATTGTCCAACATGCAGACTTGTCTCCATGCAGACTTCACAGCATATAAAAAAAATCGAGTTTTGAAACATCATCTGTCAGGTATGTAACATGTTTAATGGTATCCCACCATTATAGCAATCATCACTAACATCAAACAGATGGTAGAGCAGCAGAGAGAGGGCTTTGGTGCTGTGGAGTGGCTTGCAGAATGGCAGGAATGCAGCAAACAGAGTATGTTTGAAGAGCTACAAGTGCGACCTTCGAGTCGCTGTTTGCAGACATGCCTGCTCCGAGCAGACAAGGGGGTGCTGAGACACGAGGCATCTCGTGGCACCGCGGCAGCTACGCGGTGCCCTCACTCCACAGGGAATTCCCCCCTTCTCCGCCCCGCCGGGCTCTCTTGCGTGTGCAGCAAATAAGGGCAGCTCCTTCATTAGGCCGTTGGGAGGCTGAATAGGCCCAAATGACAGCGATGCTGTAAATATTACTGTGTGTATTGAAATGTCTATCACGTGTAATTGCTGCACTAAAGGACATCAAATTTTGTACTTGAAAAATAACGACTAAATACTGCAATCATACAGCAGACAGCAGGGGAAAACTTACTATTTAAGTAATCTAATTCTAACTGAACACATCATTGAAGTTCTTGGAAGATTTCTGACTCGCTTTAACAAGATTAATCTTTGTAAAGAGTAGCATTTCGGTTTGCTTCAAGAGCTGTATACTGCCCTTCATAGATAGTAATATTAATATACCTTGGTAAACATACGAAGTATCTTTCTTAGGAGGGTGACTCCAATAGCATGAAGCTTTTATGGCATAAATATTTGTCAAGCGCAGCATGTTAAGACAGACAGAATCTTTCTCATTAATATTTGGATTACTGTATTCTTACTCTGAATTGAATAATTGTTATTGCTGAGACAGGAAGTATAGAGTTCATAAATTCAGTTTGACATGTTACCTTAACATAGGTACATGCAGAGTTTATTTTACTTTGATTTGAAATGAGCTTATAAAAGATTTAAAAAATTAACACAACCATATAAATTAGCACAAAATTGCCTAATTCCCCCAAAACAGTCTCTCCAGTGTTCTTCCTTTACAGTCCAGAAACAGCCCAGAAGAATATGCTTATTTTGAAATCCTGGCATAGGAACATACAGAAAATACCTAACAGAAAGAAGATATAATGCTGGTGACATTTCTCGCATTTCAGAACTAAGGCCATATCTATGCAATCTAAATTGTACCTTCATCCCCAAGCCAGTGTTTGTCACTGGCTTCATGCCTCTGAAAACTTAAATCCAGCAGTTAAGAAATACAAAGTACTGGGATTTAGGCAAAATTTTGGCTGTTTGAATACAATTCCAAAGTTTTGCAACATAGCTTAGTAAAGTAAACAGGTTATGAACCTGCTGCTACTGTCACAACCACAACCTCTTGAGGCAGTAAGACTCAGGAGAACACTCTAGAAGGCTCCAGATCATTTGACCTACCTGCTACAAAGGACACACCATGGGCAGCATGCATGGCAATCTTCCCTACATCTTCAGCAGTAAAATCTGACGTGAAGAAAGAAACCAAAACACCAAGCTTCTCTGCCATGGTCCTACCAACCTAGATGACCCTGGCTACCCTGCCAACAAGTAGTTCCACCTGCTTCCAGGGTGGCTTCCTGCTTTTGATTTAAAGGACTTCATACAATCAGTTTGAGCATCCTTTTGCAAGTGCTCTCCAAATTCTCTCTCTCTTTTTTTTTTTTTAAGCCTGCAATATCCTATTTACATTTAACCTGCCATGATTTACAGGCTTCCCTGTTCTCCACACTGAGACAAACTTTCCATTTCTTAAATGCTGACCTTTTTGATAGCCTCCTGAACTTAACTGAAAAGCCATGTCAGGCTTTCACTGAAAGGATAACACACTATTGCAACCTCATATGAACCAAAGCATGCTCACTGTGCTGGGCAATATTAGTATAAAACTACAAGTACCCATTACTCTTCTGATAAACTTGCCCTGCTATCCTAAACCAGGATGCCATTTATCCACAAGACCGCAAATCACATCCACTCATCTGCAGAACGGTCATACAAACTCCTTGCTAGCAGTGAAGACACAGGAAAATACAAGAAGCATATCGTAATTTTCGGATAGTAACCCCAATTCACAGCTATAGTAGCTTTATAAAACCAGATTTCATGACAAATGTATTTCCTTATTTTTTACTTAACAAAAGACAATCTAAAAGAACGTCTGCAAAAAATACCCATCTTCTGAGCCAACTTAATGTTGACTGATGTCCCAGAGAATTCTCAAAATAAAACCACAATCCATATTAAATTAAGGCCAGAATAGACCTGGTTTGACAATTTATACAAAAACATGTAGAAGTATACTACTGGGTGAAACATCAGGAACAGGATCTTGCTGTAAATGAGCAGCAATCCTCATGTGGAAATTATAAAATCTTTTTATTCAAGGCGTTACCTGCACAGTTTTTGAGAAAGTTTAATTTCTTCAGAATATTGTAAACAATGCTAACTCATAGAATAAAATAACAGTCAACATTCTTGACTTACTTGAATTTCCGTTCCTAAAATCTGTTTCCTTTACAGTTATATTGTTTGACATCTATTACCAAGAAACCCTACCTTTACTTTGGCTTACCTGCTAAGGAAAAACAGTGCATAAAACATCTCTACAGAAACATGCAAGCTCATCTTCATATACTCAACCATCCCAAATTAAACATTTTTAATGGGTGAATTTAAATTAATTATGGAAGCAAATTTGTAAGAAATCAAGAAAAGCAAGACATTTCTATTAAGAAATCCTTCCGTGTACAGTGGTCTGAAAAGCACCTTAGGTAAATATCATTTTTCTGGACAATAATAGGATTCACATTTGTACTAGTATTCACTGCGAAACGAAGTGACAAACTGAGACAATACTTTTTTGTCCTACATCTGAAAACAATGAAACAGATCCAGTCCTAGCTGGTAGTAAGCTTGAGGTGTTAATATCAAAAGAGACTAACCTTTAGCCCTTCTACTTCGTTTTCCAACTGTTTAGAGTACTGCTCACTTCTCTCTCGCAATTTCCTGTCTTTGGATGCCTCAGCAGCTGCAGCTTCAGCTTGGACTTCCAGCTACAAAAGCACATACACTTTTAATAGGCAAGACTCTTCATATTTATCAAAACCTATTCATGGTTTTTGATATATGAGACAAATCTTCAGCATTAAACCAGATATTTCAAATCCTTAGAAAACAAAATGAGTATTGTTTGAAATGACAATCAAAGAGTTAAAAATTTACAGATAATTTTTATTTAAATTGCTTTGTTGGAAAACCTTACATACAACTACTACTGCGTAGATTCTATACAGTCCTCTTTTTACTTACTTCTTTTTTTATTCTCTCTGTTCTGCGTAACTCTTGCCTCAAACTTTCTACTTTTTGCATCACCACTTCCATTTCTTCCTCCTTATCTCGGAGCTGGCGGGCAAGCTTTTGTTTCTGAGAGTGCAGGTCTGTCAGCCGCTCGTTCATCTCTGAGAACTCCTGCATGGCCAATTTCCGCTGGCTGTGTGCATCTTTCAGCTCTTTGGCTTGGGATTTTAATCTGTCACTAGACTCTGCCAGTTCCTACAGTTTAAAAAAAGAATTAAGTAATAAACCTAGAAAGCTGAGAGGCCAATTTTGTCTTTGGATGCGCATCTAAGATCTTCTCCAGAGTGAGCAGAAAACACATACTCATTTCTTTTGAAGAATGCATCTATGAAACAGATAATATGCTTCTACACAGAAAGAGACCTTTTAAAAAGTTTTAAGTTTTAAACTACTAAAGAAGTAATTTAGAAGTTTTAAACTACTAAAGTCTACCAAGTCTGAATCTTGTGGTCCATTACAAAAACTTTCAAACATTAAAATAAGAAAATACCTGTTCTCTTAATTAAAAATATCATTAGCTTGGCTTTTCAAGAACACTTAAACAAGTAAAAAGAACAGTATTTATCACAACTGTTAAACAACGTAAGTCTGTGCATTATTTCAACAGAAAGCTGCTTCCCTGAAAGCTTGGACCTTAGAAGTTTTTGGAAACTGTCTTGCACATGGCTGTTTTGGTTTCCCCACACGGTACCATAATATCAATATTCAGAGAGTTTCAGGTCACAAAACACTGCAGCAATTACCAGTAACATATGAGAATTATTTCTTTAAAAGAGCCCGCATGAAATAAGGCAGCAAGGCTGCGATGACTCAATAATGTAAAACCTTGACAAAGCTTACTGTGTTCTCCCATCTTTGCCACCATACAAAGACTGAGGGACCACAAGAGTTTAAATAGTTTAATGACGTTCAGCCAAAGTGGAGCTGAACAAAGCAGCAAGGAAAAGAGGGTCTGAAGATGAAAAGAAGAGTGGCAGGAAGAATTAACATTTGGCACTGTTGACATCTATACAAATTTAGAAGCATTTTCTGAGGTTGTTAAAAGACGTCCTAATCACTATAAGTTGCTTTAGAAAAGGGATATTCTTTCTCAGGCAAGGTTTTAAGAATTTTATGGGTTAAAAGAAGCAATGCTATATACAGCTGGTAGGTCATTTAAAGTAGGCTCTAATACACTAGGCTAATTTTTAGCATGATGAGAAACATTTTGTCCCGATTACGTTTTCAAGTTGATTTAGCCATGAATACAAGGTAGCCTATAAAACAGAGTAAGAGAAAAGCAAGAAAACAAGGAATTTGGGTGAAAGAGATAAAGAAAAAAAATTATACTATGGTTATTTTGAAATACTTTGTAGTCTTCATATTTGGGCAACTTTTCATATATCTCTTTTGGAAATCTTTCCACGCACGCCACACAGCGTCTCCTTAATAGCACATTCTAAACATCTTTTCCCTGCTACTCTCACCCCTACTTCAGAAAATAATAGTTGCATATAAGAACAACAGTTCTTCTCTCTTCCATCTTCAACCATTCCAATTATCACCCTTGTCAGAGGCCATAAAAATACCCTTTCAGCCAACATAAAATTTGCATCATGAAGCTGTTTTATATCTGGAATTAGTCACCTATGACCATCTCATAATTGCATAAGTGATGCTTTAAATAAAGTCTATGATTTAAAAAAAAAAAAAAAAAAAGAAAAAAAAAAAAAGAAAGAAAAGCTGCTGCTGAAAAGCATTTACCTTATTCAGGTCCTCCCGCTCTTGCTTCAGCGCTCGGACCTGTTTCTCAAAAGCCTTTATTTGTCGGGAAGCATCGTCCAGCTCGCGCCGCGCACTGCTGGCCTCCTCGAGCTGCTGTTCCAGGTGGCCCGAAGCTAGAGAAAGCAGCACACTGCTCACTACGTTGCTGAATGTAGAACGCATCTTTGACTACAATATATCGCAATTGAAATCAGCCTCCCTTCCTCATCTCCCCGGAAAATAAGCAGTTAAAGTCATGGGTCACTCAAGAGCTGGCAAGTCTTCTCCTGTTTGTACAGTTAAAATTAATTTCAGATGATTTTACTTATTTCTAGTAACAATTTGTGTTCATGTGGCCCACTTCATTACTATTGTAAATACAGAAAAATCACTACAGTTTCCTACAAAGTGTCAATCAGCTACAAAATTAAAGTATGTTTCTCAGACACAACTATATAACGTCATAAAATTATACCCAAATGCTACAACATCAAAAGCTGAAATCCCTGAAGTATAAAAGAAAATTGAGGGGAGAAAATTTCTAGTCCTTACTTTAAAATGTGCATTAAAAGCAGGCTACATATGATGGTAGGTTAATTCTTATTCTATGAAGCTATTGAGTGTTTTGCCTTTTATTTCAGCTGAAGCAGAACTTTGGACCATAGGCATTTATCTATACGGGAAGCCATCCACACTCTTATTAGGAGCTTTGGATATGTTATCACAAACGCAACCCTAGGCCTGGCTCTTAGAGAGACCAAATACAAAAATATACACATTCTTCAGAGCTGTAATTTCTGGAACACAGGAATTTTATAAGCAAATGAATAATCGTTTACTTGTGTCATATAAATATTCACTGCTCTTTTAATTCATTGACCCCTACTTAAAGCTTTAAAAGAATGCATTTCAATTACAGATATAGCTCAATGCCAGAAAATATTCACTGCCTGTCTCATGTAGACTACCCTGAAGTCACTAGCGCATAAGTGGGTTTATATATTGCCCTACTGAGCCAAGATAAATTTCTTCCGTGCATGAACTACTTCGTTCCATAGCTTTATTTTCTTCCTCTATTGCTGTCCTTTACATATTTGGCAATATTAAAGATTCCTCGAAGTTTTCTCCTGTGTAACTTAGAGAACAAAAATTGTATCTTTGACCTCAAAAATTGAAAGCATATGCTAGCTTGTAATTTCCTGCAAAACCAGATAGACAAAAAATGTCGTATTTTTCTAAGGTCCCACTGGAGATGCTCTTGAATTTGACACAATTTCTTGTTCATTTTTATTACCTTTTTAAACAGGTGTTTACTCTTACAGTTCCACAAGAGGCAATAAAACAAGTGAAAGACCAAAAAGCTGATTGTGACATATGAGTAGTAAATTTAAATTCCTAATTATCCTAGTGGTTGCTAACATTTTAGCTAAAATATGCAACCTCTCATTGTAGGATGTTATTATATCACATTAATTGCCCAAGAGATGAACCTAAAGCGTAAAATTCAGCGCTGTATCTGAACTGAATCTTTGTAAAGTTCATCAAATTTAGATTGGGAATTTAGATATAAAGGCCATCAAAGAAGTTTGGAACTAGCTCCCTTAAATTTGGAAGAATTCAGATACTAGCACCTGGTTTGTGCTCGTACTTTAGTTTTAAATCTGTATCCCTTCCTTCTCCCCTCCCCCCACAAAAAACCCCCACAAGACTGCCATTTAATGGTTGCAATGCCGGACCAGATAAGGCATTCAAGAATACATCGAGAAAGCTATGCAATGCCTGTGGATAGATGGGGTGACTCCACTTCCTCCTTAATTTGATCACATTTTTCGCTTCTGGCACAAACGCTGTGAGGAATAAACAAACAAATATGATATATCCTGTGTGTGAACAGTGGAACAGCACACTCTTAATGACCACTTAAGGGAAAATCTTCTCAACGTTAACTGCCTTTATAAGGCATTGCCTTCTCTTAAATCCGAAAAGGGGTACCAGTTGCGCTGGAGAATTTTCCCACATCAGTTTCGTATTTTTTATAATCAAAGAGAGTAATATTCACAAGAATGAGCTAAAATCTAAGCTGCCGTTGAGTAACTCAATAATGCAACTACTTCTTAAAGCTGATCCCACTGCTTTTCTGCAAAGGGCTTGAGCCATCCAAAAGCTGTTCCAATATATGCTGCTTTCCAGTGTCCCCAAAAGCCAAAACCAAGATGAGGATTGCTACACAGAACAGAGGGTTCTGATGACGTCCTCTTGCTCCTCATTGCAGCAGCAGGTGGCAGGACGGTGGCTGGAGCGACGCTGCACAGCGCCTCTGCAGCAACGCGGAGCCACGGGCAGCACGCAGCCCACACCGGCCATCCTCCACGAGCCAGGCCAGCCCTGGGCCGCGCCGCGGTAGTGCTCGTTGTAAAGATACAAAACTCTGCATCACGACACAGAACTCTCCAACTGTGCATCTGTAGCATGAACTTTTTGAGACAGTGTGGTAATATTAGCAGTACATAATCTTTGTGTTGCTGTCCCCAGTTCATACTTAAAGCACTGAGATACTTGATAGGTGCATTTCTGAGCATGATAAAATCTTCAAGAACTCTCAGAAGGAAATGAATGGAATGGAGAGGAAAGGAGGTTCACTCTCAAAAGCTCACTGATACTAGAACTGAGAAGTGTTTCTTCCCCCTCTCATCTCTCCTGGTGTGCTCCTATTGCCCACCTTGTGCAGCCTTACTGATTACACCATGAGTTGACTAAGTCCTATTTAACTGGATAGCTGTTTCCTTTTTTAACTGCGAGAATCCTTCAGTAGAGAGACCAAAAAGCGCAGAAGGTGAGGAGGAGCAAAACAACTGACAGCAGGAGAGACAGGGAGCCAGTAACACCCCAAGCCATTCTGGTAACAGCATATTGTAAAAGAAAAATAAATGCTGCACAGATAAAACTGGGTCATGGTTTCACAGATGCTCAGGTAGAGTCTGATTCACAATCACTGAAATCAGTGTGATTTAAAATGAATGGAATTTTACCACTAATAGCAGAAGTCACTGAAATTCTCTTTCTCCTTTACAAAACAGAATTAATATGCTAGGATTACTGAGTATTAAGTTGAATTTGTAGGAAATGCTGAGAAAGAAAACATTTTCCTTAAGAACACTGAAGAGCAAAGGGTACAATGGTAAGTAAATCAAGGCCAAAAAATCTTCAGAAAGTGAAGCAAAATTAGCAATACATCATGAAAAGGTCTCATCAAACCGTTTCCTCTTGCACCTTTTACATTAATAACTTACCTGTTACCTGTTTCTTCAACTTTTCAATTTCTTCCTTTAAGCTTTTAATTTCTAAATCTTTGCTCGCTGTTATTGGGCCATCCACTGTTGAATACTGCAGAGCCTGGACTGTCTGGGTGGACTCTAGAAAAAGAAGGAGGAACAAACTACGTGTCTGACATCTCAGAAGATCAAAAAGATATTACTGATAAATCAAGACGTGCCAAATAAACCACTGAGGCACAGTAAATTAATTTCTGCAGATATAGAACATTAAAGCATACAAGCACTGAGATAGAAATATAAGTTATGAAGAATATTGCTAATATCATTACGGATCTAATGAAAAAATTAGTATTTTTTCCGAATCATAAATTAGGAAGAATATTGCTAATATCATTAAGGATATAATGAAAAAAATAGTATTTTTTCCAAATCATGGAAAGCAACACCTTTGAGAAACTGAGCATTGTGGTGGCTTACACAATCATTTCTATATTAAAACCTTTCCGTGTCCCCAGGAAAACCAAGTCTCACTCCAGTTAACACCACCACACTAGACACGTCAGCAGTAACACTGACATTAATGGAATCACTCAGAAAGACCTATTATGAAATCAAGATTCCACAAAATTTTAATTGCTAAATGCTAATGAATTTTTTTAGTGATTGCTAGCTGAACAAATTAAATCCTAGACAGCATAGTAATCAAGCTGCGGTGTAGAGGTAACAGGTAATAAGTAATATACACAGAATAACCTAGATAAAAAGTATCTAAAATTTGTCAGCAGAAATAATTAAAAGATTTTTTTCCATCAAAACACATTCCTGAAAGCATATTTATTCATTTCAATAGCAAACTATACCTCAACAAAATTGCTAACTAATCTAACATAAGGTGGTGACTGAATGATCTTGTTAATGCCTTTACCTTGCAGTTTTCTACTAAGTTCAAGCTTTTCCTGTTCTAGACGTCTTATTCTCCTCTCATAAGCTTCTGTTGCTAAACTGTCCTCCAAAGTTCTTTGGATGCTGGCATCAACGTCCATGGAGGGTGGTCCAGCTGTCAGTCTTAGACAGCTGCGGTCTGAAAGCACACTGGAAAGAAAATTAAACAGTACTAAACTTCACAAAAAGGCTGCATTTACAAGTTTACAAAAAACAGTTGTTGTTTTACTATATAAATAATTATCAGTAAAACAATACTTTGTTAGTACGCACTCAGCTTAGAAACAGAATTAAGTTTTACTTAGCAGATTATATTCTCAATGTCTTTTTTACTGTTACATAGAAGGCCTCCTAATTAAAAATAAGCATTCAGGATGGTCTATGTCAGCCAGATAACAAAAAAAATTCCAACCTTCTGGTGGCTAGTAAGATTACAGTAACAATGTATTTTAAAATAATTCCTCAGTTTTGTCAAATTTTTCAAAGACACCAAAGCAAATGATGTAAAATTATTACACGAAAACTAGTCCATCTCACTCAGCCTAACATGGGAGTGAGCCTATCTCACTCCTAACGACTCCATAATAAAGTGACTATAATATTAATTTCCTTGTGTTATACATGTTCTACAAAAATCTGCATTGATTTCACATTTTAAACAGGGATTTTATGAAGATACTGAACTGTGTGCAACTACATACTGAAACACTGAGGTCTTTGATCTGTGGATTCTGCTGTCTACATACACCTAGGTGTGCTAATAATCCTTCTGAGGGCTACAGCCCATCTCACATGACTAGCATTAAGTCCACGTGTTTGCAGAAACAAGGCCTTTCAAAATGGCTTTTCAACAGCTGGATTTTTTTTTTTTTTTAAACCTAATAAATGATTTTTTTTAATTTAGCAGTACAACTGCACATAACACACACACCATTAGTAACAAGAAAAATGACAAGTCATTTTTCAAGATTTCCATTCAGTCTTAGAAGAGTGCCAAAGGACTGGAATGAACAGATTTGTTAAAGTCTTCTGATCTAAGTTTTCTCTGGCTCCACACACCTGGACTCATCTTTGTCTTAGGCCTTATATGCAGTTAACTTCACATATTGGTTGAGAAGCACCATTCTCAGTAAAACTCCTCTGAACACAGGTACTGACACCTCATACAGCAGGTAGCATTTTAGATTGATTATAGCCCAATAATCTCCTCAATAAACACATTCCTCAGTATCTGTTCAGAGTTGGTTTCAGAGGCAGAAATTTGGGCTATTACGTTAACTACCTTCCTGAGAATTTTTGGACTCTTACTTACCAGCTACTTGTGTATGTGAAACCCACAAATGGTAAATGATGGCCAGAAAATGCAGTGTGTGATGGTGGTGGCATCGTTTCCTGCAAAATTAAGGGGACAATTGAGTAAGATCCTATCAGAACCAAAAAAAAAAAGATATGAAACTGCATTACTAAATATATTTTAATAGTATGCAATACAGCAAGCTGGTATTTAAAAAACAAACAAACAAACAAACAAAAAAGCTTTCTCTCTGTTGGAGAGAGCAAAAGTCAGACATTTACTAGAAAAAATAGGAACAATAGGGTTTTTGGCCATTTCTTCCTTCAGTGTTTCTCGCTCTTGTCAAACAACCACATATCTGCGACCATCTTTGAGCTTCTCTCAGACTAAAATCTCCTTGTTGCTAGACTACTGAAATCACTATGAATTCCAATATTTTTAAGTATTCTCTTAACAGCATTCTGTTAAACCCACAGATGCAACTTTGACATTTTTATACTTCAAATACTCTGTCTCCTCTAATGCCTTCTTATATAATGGTCATCAAAAGAAGCTCCCCAAGATGATGATTACCACACTGAAAGTCCTAAAAGATGTGAAATTTAAAGAAAAGGTAACAATCATCTTTTTTTCTGAAGCCAAACAGAAAAGAAGAAAGGAATCAGACATACATGCTTTTGAGTAAAATTCAACAGGAAAGAACTGGAAATAAGGCTAAAGAAATTCAAAAGAAATCCAAAATTACATTTTCATTGGTCATCTTACATCAAAACTTTGATCTTTCAGCAGATTAAAAAAAAAATCTTTAGATCAAAAGGATTGCAGCATAAATAAAAAATAGTGCCGATGACACGGCTAGGCTGTGCAGGATCTCCAAGTCTACACTGTTGGGTATTTTGGTAATTAAGGACAAAACCAAATTATAAAGTCATAATTATCCACTAAGTTTTAATAAAAATATCTAGTGTGATTCACTGTAGAAAGGACAAAACCTATATATAAATAAAATACAAGCATTATACACATTAAGATATTTATCAGTATCTGTACTATCACAACATCTCCTAAAGCAAAAAAGTAGTTCATATGCAAAAAAAAAAATACTTCCCTATTCTATTTTGTTCTCATATTTCACAAGTTGCTATATAAATAACTACTCTAAGTTTGGTATTGTAAAACTCCATAGGACAGATGATCTTTAGCTACCATATAAACAACTGTGGATTATAATTGGTCAAAAACATCCTGTCTCTGCATCTATCTTTCTTCATTCCCATGCTATATGTGCATATATGAAAATGACATTATATTGATTTTCATTATGCAACCATTAAAGCCTTGATATGTGACCTGTGGAAATACCAAAACTTAAAAAGCAAAGCAAAGCAATCCACATCAAAAACAAAACAAGGCAAAAAGCTAGAAACTCCAAAGTCATGGCAAACTTGATTCCAACGATTCAATCGAGGAAAGTGGGAATTTTGGAAAGAATAAATACACAGATGTTTTCACAAGAATTTAGGAACAAAAGAAAACAGAACTGTCCAAGTATCAAAGAGACTGGCGTCCTGTAACTGCATCTTACAAGTCAGGCTACAAAAGTTGCACTGCTCAACCGCGAGGCATCTTCTAAATGCCTCAACTTGGCACTCACGCTCTCAAAAGGAAAACTCTTAAACTGGACAATTTTAGGCAGTGTGAATAACCCCCCAGAAGAGTACAGCTTCACAAGTATGGATGACTTGCTACATACTGCATCCGTTCCTGTGCCCAAATTCTGACATCTGCCCCAGGAAAAATAATGTTCAGTAATCTGAGTAACTGCAAAAAACACTGTATTAAAAAGATACAAAATACTTCAGTCATGCTGGGAAATGGGCAACACCAAATGGAAGTGGAGAATTACTGAGGATGAGTACTACTTTGTAAAATACAGAATTCAATTACCTTTCAAATGCTTGAACCTGAGAGCTTTTCTACCTCTCCTGGAAATTTTGGCACTCAGTATAAAAACTGAGGGAAAAAAGGGGAAAATTGCAAGCCGCCTCATGCAACCTGAGTGGTTTTCTAAGCTGTCTACATGGAAGGACTCTGAAACCAGCAGATTCACATCACACATTTCAGTGTCCACTGGATCTCGGCTGGTAAACGTGTTTCCCAGTGTGACTGTGCAGCTGGGGGAGCAGATGTGCCAGCACAACCACGCCAGCGACAATGCACGCTGCTCACAGCCTCTCCGCAGGCTCAGGGAGCTCCGTGGAAATCAGATGCACAGGGTGGAGCAGAAAATAAAAGCAGGAGTAAGGACAATGTCTCAGTTCACATGCAAACAACAGATATCTGCAGCTTCCAGCGAATATAAGTGTACTTCCATGGACACAACACAAGGCATTCCTCTCATGCTACAACCCCTATTTTCTGTCAGGGTAGCTGTTCAAAAGCACAGAAACACTAAAACTCTTAAAAGTCAATCCTGGAAAGGATTTTTTTTAGCAAAGGCAAAATTACTTCACTCTCACAAGGCTTGCTCTTGAAAAATGGTCGAATGACTTAGACTGAACTTTCCAAAAACTCCACCTGAGTCAGAAACCAAGTTTGGAAAATTTTAGTCAGGATGAACTGAACAAAAATCTGGCAGACCTGTGAGCAATTATGAACAAAGGACTACACTAAAATGTGTTATGCAAGCTGCGCGTGAGGGTCAACAATGCTGTGCTGGAAATACTGTGCCTTGCAAACTTTTCATGTATGTATCATTCTCCAAAGACCTGGACTCTAAGAATTTTTTGCAGCAAATAATAGCTGTATGTGTTAGTTAAAGCGTGTATAAAGTTAAGGTGACTTCTACAAAACTAAAAAACCCTGAAGTTATCCTTACCCATACAGGCCTGGGAGAGTCAGTGTCCACACTATGAATATACTCCCCCCACCATTTTTTACAAGATCATTTACTTATTCCACAGGATATAAAAACTGCCACTTAAATATATTTTGTTGTATATCACAAAAGCAGATTTGTCAAAATATTAGTTCTGTACTTACAGAATTTTTTAAGCAGTCGTCGTCCACATCAAAGTTTGACGTATCAGTGGGGCTGCTGACTTCTGGGATGTAAGGTGCCTCACAGTTTCTAATATTATCCCAGTCAATCCCAGCAAAAAAAGGATGATTCTTAAAGTCCTCTATCCCGTTTTGTCCAAGTCGATGTTCTCTGCTACAAATGAGCCTTCGAATAAGGTCCTTTGCACTTTCAGAGACATCCGCCACTTGAGCAGGAAACTGAAATCTCTCCTTAAAGATTAAAATAAGGGAAAATAGTTTATTATCAGGAGAAGGCTGCAAATTCATCCTTCTTAGTGAAAATTATAGTGCAGAAAAAAATGCTAATATTCAGATTTTTAGAGTTAAACAAATGCATTAAGACTTCTAGAAAAAAAGACTTCCCTTAAATACAGAAACTATTGAAAATGTGTCTTCTATTTTTTTCTTGTTTATTTAAATTTCTCTCATACCCTTTTGGACTCTACAACTGCGTCCAGGTGGAAGAACATTTAAGAATTTACTGCATAAGCCAATAAATGGATCTGCCAGAAGAAAGTCAAGCAAAAGGAGTGATGTAATGTAGCCAAGACTTGCTCCTTAGAGTGGGCTAACAGCCACTTTTCCAAATCCAGATTTTTAGTTTTGAACAGCTTTATCCTATAGCAAAGCCATCTGCAACCCATAACTATAAACTTACTACATGGAAACACATTTTACTTTTACAAACATGAACATAATTATTACATAAGAACTCATTTTTAAACAAGCCTCTAAGTTATCCCTTATTAAAAATTAGCTTAGAGAGAAATGGAAAGAGAAAGTGCACTAACTTTGTGGTTCATGATTTTCCCATAGGTCTCCACCAAGGACTCTGCATAAAAGGGCGTTTCTCCATACAGCATTTCATACATGCAAACACCTAGGGACCACCAGTCACATTCAGGCCCATACTTCCCTTTTCCATCTTCCATGGCCTGCAAAATTTCTGGAGAGATGTAGTCTGGAGTGCCAACTGCCACTGAAGATTGCACCTGCAGAAGTTACAATTTTGTCACGAACAGCAACTGCCATCATTGCCAGCCCTGCTCTGTGGGGCATTGTGCATATACACAGCTCTGGCCTATGGTACCAGTTATAACAATGACATCTAAACACACAGAAAAAGCTTCCAAAGTCATAAAGAAGCGTTAGGCATGCAAGCCACTTTGTTAATAGGCATTCCAATGATCTACTTTGGATAAAGGGTTGTGAATATTTACTACTGGAGAAAGAATGAAGCTGTCCATTCTTATGCTTGAGGTTGTTATTAAGTAATTACATGTCAGGTAATCGCGTATGTTAGCTCAAGTACTTGATAACACTTTGGGCCATGGAGTGGCATTCTTGTCATACCTCTGTGCTCTACTGAAACACAATGATGTGCGCAAATTGTAGCTCATCCATCTCATCACACTAAAGCTCACATTTCCAGCAAAGATTTGAGTTCAGGACTCAAAAACCAAGAGAATAATGGTTCACCAACATACACCCTATTCCATATTGGTAGTGCACCTTCCTTTATTTATTTCTGGGTTGAAAAAGCTTTAACAAACAGTAAGTCCCACCAGTAAGCAGTTTTATTTTGAGGTGCTGTTGACTGTGTGCCAATACCATTACCATCCCATCTCATTTCGTTTTAAACACTTTTTTCTCGTTAATTAGCACATATTCTATTCTCAAGCAAAGGACAGAAGGAGAGGTGTTTGGGAATATATCATTTTTTCTAATTACCGTTCCATCTTCCATCAGTTTCAGACAAGAACCAAAATCTGCTAATCGAATATGCCCATTCATATCCATCAAGATGTTGTCTGGCTTAATATCCCTGCAAACAAAGCAAATTTCAGAATCAGTGCAAAAACATAATGCATAAAACACAGTCCACGCATCAGTCCTTCTGATTCAGCAATGGCAAAAGAACAGCAAAAGGATCATTCATATGATCAAATCTGCACTAGAAACATTTCCATGATGGGGCAAGAAAACACGAGGGGCTCTGTACTGCCTGGTAAGTTCAGCAAGAGCTGTGTGGCCAAATTCCTCTCGCTGCAGCAGGTAGATAAGAGAATACTCCCAGCTCTGAGCTGAAGTAGCCAAGATGTTTAAGTCACGTAAAGAATGAGGCGGCGCGCTCTCCGCCGAGCGCTGCATGCTTGTGCTGGGGACGGGAAAACAACCACAGAACAAAGGTCAGAGAAGCCTTGAAATAATTACTGCATTTTTACGTTCAGTGTCTTTCATCTACAGTTGTTTCCTTTTCTCACACGCACAGGCACTTGAGATGCACTTCTGTCAAAACCTGGCCAAAATGACCACAAAGCCATAGGTTTTGTATCAGCCTTCTATTGCAATAAGTAATTTCATATATATTTATCTACGGGCATATATATCTATCTACTGAACTTAAAAAAAGTTCATGTTATAAGTTTCCGTTTTCTTTTACAAAATTAAATCCTGATTCCGTCGCAAACCTAGAAAGCTCATTTACAGAACTGGAAGTGCTGCTACAAACTCCCTTTCTTCCCTGGCTGTTCAAGGCAACATTTTCCACTCCCCACTAAGACTGACCATGGCAATTAACCATCCCGTTCAAACGTGCATGGAAGAGAAGCCGTGGTCCTAGTTACTAATGAAGGCTGCCCTGTGCTGCCCCAGGCAGGCAAAGCTTAAAAAAAAAAATAAATCAATAAAATAAAATAAAATAAAACAAAACAAAACAAAACAAAACAAAACAAAACACACTGCTAATTCAAATGAAATCCAGAAGCTGATTTGCCATCTACTGTATCTAGGATGTGCATATATTAGCACTCAAATGTAAAGAGGTGTGACAGAGTAAACACACAAAGCATTGCAAGAGCCTAAGAAATGCAGGCAGCCTGTCGTGGCCCACTGTAGCAAACAAATTTTAGCAGACACCTTGGGAAAATGCAGAAACAGTCACAAAATACCAAATGCTGCTTCAGAAATTACACTTTTTTACATACAAATACCTAACAAAAAGGATCCTTCACAAAGTAGAATGTAAGAATTGACTGTGCGCATTCCCCAAATCACATTCTTCATTCTTCAGCTCCATTTTTGCTGACACTGACTATGCCAAAGAATTTTGGCCACCAGATTGAGATAGTTTTATTTATTTTACATTGACTGACCAAAACATTCCTTAAGCATGTTCCTACATAAAAATAAACATGTGCTATTGAGACCTCTGGAAATCTAATTTCAGTATAAAACACTCTGCAAAAACACGCACCCCAAATGAAGTTCCATTAAGAAGCTGGACCTGGTTCAAGGTAAACAAAACCACGAGGCACCTTTGAGGCTCCATGTATCCAAGCTCTATCTCTTTAACACATTCGCAGGGCAGGGGGACCTAATCGACCCCCTCTGCCCTCCATCTTGCAAAACAGCAGAAAAGAGGAAAAATCTCACCCTGTCAGCATTATGCAAAAGCAAAACTGCAAACAGTGCTGAATACACTCCAAAAAAAAACAAGGGTTTCCTGCAAAGGCAGCTTTCGAAGGCTCAGAGGCAACTTTCCATAAGCAACTTGCACAACTAAGGGGATGTCAGAAGAGAGACCAAGGAAAGGCCTACAACCGCCTTTTGGCTCCTGCAGCATAAGGTCCAGCTCACAGACAACTGTTCCGAATTCAGCTGAACTACACTGAGAAAAGACAGCCTGGGAGACAAGAACTGCTGGCGCTTGCGGAGTGGAGTAGCCTGTGGGCAAACGGAGAGTTGAGGAAGCTATGAAAGCCAAAGGGGAAGGAGTAAGGGCAGCAATTGTTGCGAGTGTAACTACAGAGTTAGGAGGGGATGGTCATGGGGAAAAACGATGTGCCAGAAGCCCTGCATCTCTGCTGAGCCGGCAACGTTTGCATTCCACTAGAATTATAAGTTTTACTGCAGGTTTATATTCTTAAGGCACTTGGTAGACGTAAGGTAACGGACGTGATCCCTCCAGAGCCTGGGCTTCCCTCTCTACATTCCCACTATTCCCTGTCTTGTCCTGGTTTTACTGCACGCACTCAATTTCCCCGAGATGAGCCACACTACCCGCTGCTGGCAGCCCCTGGCTCCTCTCCAGCCGAGGCAGCCAGTGCTCCACAGCCCACCCGACCCACCAGCTCCCTGCCAACCTCATCCTTTCCCTACAGCTCCTTTGCTCGTCAGCCCTACTGCAAATTTCTTAAAATGGTAAGAATGTTTTGGTTTTTAATTTTAAAATCCATGCCTGCAGGCCAACAGCACTGCTGCTCAGTCAAGCACCCACCACATCCGGCTGGAGAATGCAGACTACTAATACTGCAATGATCTTGTATTTAATTCACTGTAGTTTAAGAAAATGAAAAAAAATAGTTACCTTAGGATGTGAGCCTGCTTTTTTTTTTTCTTTCCCTTTAACAAATGCTATGTCAGCCTGAAAAGTTCCAGAAGCTAAAAGTAGGAAATTATCTTAATAAACACATGTATCTATTTAAACTGAGGCTTCATCCCAAAGAAAAATCGTGGGATGCCTTCTGCTCTTTGGAACTGCACCAGCTTTGACTATCTCACATAGGAGGTAACCCGCGCTGCAGAACTGCCACGACAAAGTGGTGCTTCGGGCGTTTTGCAGATTTTTGAATTCTGTAGACACTTCATTGCCTCTCTTCAGCCAGGGAATGCTGTAGGAATAGTTTGAGAGATATTTGCAACCTCACTTACATACAACAATGTGGAAGCTTATGAAAAAGGCTAAAAAAAATCTTTTACAAATTATTTTTTCAAATGTTTAATTTGAGGGGCTGTTCAAACTTCAGATTGGTTAATCGGGATGACTTCCTTCACCTCTCTTTAAATCAAGTTTACTTTCTTAGCCCACAATTAAAACTCAAACATTTTAAACACAAAATTGCATTAATATACCCAACACTCTGGTGTTGGGCTGCAGCAGCCATTTGGATTATTGCCATTCATTTTGATCTCCCTGTTAATAAGCCAATGTAGAATCCCAATCGTGCAGCGAGACTCAAGAAAAAAAATAGTGTCTCCTAGAAGCGCTAACTCCACACCACATTCCTGCTGCAAAACAAACTAAAAAGAATTAATACACATTATATATCCTTTCATGCATGCATTTCCGATGCTGAAAGAAACCTGAGGTCTTTCAAATTAAAATTTGGCCTAAATGACCTCTGAAATTCCCTCCAACATGAATTAACCTACAATGATAGAGCTTCAAAGTGTATGAGTCGTGAGCTTTACCTATGTCCTTCTCTGAATGTCAGAATCAGTGTCATTCAGTATTTACAAGACAGCAGGCAGACAGGCCCCAGGGCTGCAGCAGAGGAAGCAGCACATTAAAACCAGAAGAATCTTAGTTAATTTTGTTTCACGAGCATCGTTGTGCAGGTGGGGGAATAAATACATAGAAAGGAATATGCATCAACACTAAATATAGTGATGTGTAGTGGAAGAAGCGTGACAGAATAATTAAACAGTAGCAGCAGCAGCCAAAGATTACACTAATGGACCAGCTTACAGGCATTTCCATGATAAAAATCTTTGCAAGAATTAGCCATCAAACAGGAATCTTTCTTGGTAAGAATGAACCAGCAATGATACAGAATGTTCCCTTTTTGTGACTCATGTCTAATGCATTTTCTTTCTTTTTTTTTTTTTTTTTTTTCTCCAAACAGAAATGATCAGGTAGAAACGGAGCAAGAGGTGAGCCCCTTTTTGTAGTTAATTTAAGCAAAAGTGGGGCTGGGATGTGCAAGGGGCAGGCAACAGCCTCAAAGGTCTAAACATTCGGGATGTGACGGGTTGTCCGTCCATACCCAGCTAACTTCTTTAAAAAAAAAAAAAAAAGAGAATTGAAACAGAATTGAAACAACAAGGAAGGGGCTATGGGGCTTCTAAATTCGACAGCTGCAATGGGAAATAAGAGTTGTCTGACATCAAAGTAAAATTTAAATAAAACTACCCACTCATTTTAGTCCACCGGATAAGCCAGGAATAATTTGTAAAACATCTTTTTATTTTTCCTAACATTAGCATTAGAGAGAACAAACACAAAATAAATCCATATCCATTAATTCTTTTGAACAGAAAAAGCCTCCCACCCAAATATGCTGTCCTTCAGACCAAAGGCAAAGAAAAAAGAAAAAGGAAAGAGCAACAGCAATAAGTTGTGTTACATTATTTGTCTGTGAAATTTTCACATGAGGAATGTTTTGTTAATACTATCAGTGCAAATGAAAATAAGGGCAGATGAGAAAAACAAATTGTTTTCAGGTCCAACAGTTGGCACAGAGCAGCTGATCCAGACAACTTATCACTAATTGAGGATATCACACCACATTACATAAGTGTTACACACACAAGAGCATTCCCAAAAAGGATAAACCAAAAGGTTAAAAGCAGACATCAAAAGTTATAATTATCCCCTCTTACAAGAAGAACGTTCTCTTCTGCCAAGTTACCTACTCTAAAAAGCATATCCTAGCCCTGCCTGCCAGGCTGCCTGCACAGTTTATCCAAAACTCCTTCAAAGCACTGGGTTATCCTTAGTCAGGACAGAAGTCTGGCACACTGCTAAATTCACTCCCTTCCGTTGCTGCAGACACACTTTCCTTCCACACTCCTCCTCTTCTCACCCAGTAAAGCTTCCAGCTTCTCATGTCCATGAAAAAATAATGAAAGCGCCTGGTTTTGGCAGCATTTGAGCCCAACAAGACAATCTGGTGACTGACATTTTTATTAAGGTGCTCAGCAGTGCCATCCTGGCAGCCCCTTTAGGCGAGACCCAGCGCCCAGCGGCAACGCTCCCGATAGGCAACGCTCCCGATGGATCCTTTACTTCCCAGGCCAACCTACTGGCATTCTAATCCAGCAGTTCATTTCTGTTTGCCAGTATGCTGTCCTGGGTCATATCAAAGCTGCCACGTTCTGCCAACCTAAGCTTATCTGAATTCCAGTGAGCACATTAGGAGGAGGCTCCATCTGGCAGGAAGAACAGCGTGCGCCGAGGCCAGCCCTACTTGTCCCGTGGGCAGTTACCCTGCATCGATCCCAGCGGGATAGGCTGCCCGAGATATCGGCATGGGAAACCACGGAGGCTGCGGCTCATTAACCGGGCCTCCTCCCAACCAGACACTCCTCCACCTTTGGGAGGAATCCAGAGAGGTCCTGTTTCCATTTAATTCAAAGTCATTTCCATAACTTTGATCACAACCTCTTTATTTACATAGCACCCAAACAGTTGCATCATGTTCAGGCATAAAACAGAACCGGCTTCACGTGAAGCTGACAAACAAAAGTGGGAAGCTGAAAAAGGCAGCGGTACTTATTGTCTTCTAGTCAACATGAGCAGGCAAAAGAGTGACTAAATGCTTAGCGATTTGAGTTTTAATAAGCAAAGCAACATGGAGAAAGGAAGACATTACAAAAATAATCTACAGAAGGTTCATTTTTCTTTTACTGCAAAGAGTGAGTCCCACAGGCTTAACACATACGTGCCAAAAGCCTGCGTGATCTCCATGCTGCGTGTGGACAGCACATGCAGTTAACAGGCTTGAATTCCAATATAAAATGCTTAGATGAAACATCAGAAAACATGTTCAGAGTAAGGACAGGAGGACACTGGAAAAAATTGCTTCAGGAAGTTTTCTGTCTCCATCGTTACATGTTTTTTAAGAACTAGTTTGACAAACAGATGTCAAAAGTGGTTTAGATATAGTTTGATCTTGCCTTGCAGCAGAAGTATTAGCTGATGTCTCAAGGACTCTCCCAGTCCTTTTCTCCAACACTGTATATTGTTTTGTAATTTCTGCCACAAAGATAAGTATTCTGGAAACAACACAATTTTTACCTTATGGTATCCACTCTTTTTTACGAATCCCAAATTGTAACAGGAAAGTAACAACAAACAACAGGGAGAGAGCACATCATCCATCACATTGCACCTGGGGTTTGTTCAATTCCTGACCACTTAAACTGAGAGCACTTATGCATGTGTGCCCCACCACAAAATATTATAGTATGGAGACATAAGCACAATTCCTTTATTTACATCAAACCACCCTGGACATAAAGTCCGATATTGATGTAATGCACTTTGAACCAGCTAAAACTTCAAATAAGAAAATGTGGGGGTTAAATGAAATAGTCTGACTATCCAAAACTGGAGCTGCACAAAAATAACTGGGATCTTACAGCAGAACAAGAATGTAGGAACTAATAACTTTCCTCAGAATTGTCTTCTACTTGAGTTATTCCAACAACTGGTAGAGGCTCAAATATAAATCTGGGCATACATAAAGTATTACACATTTGATGTTTAATAATGCACTTACGTAGGACACAACAGTATTGTTGAGCAACAACTCATGCATAGAAACACGAGAGCCTTATGGCGTATTTCCTTCCAGCTTTCAACAGTTTTCAATAGCTATTACTGATGGTTTCCCAGGATGTAGAAAACCTGAGGCAGAGTTGTAGAAGGTTTGAAAGATGTGCAAACATAAGATGGAAGGAATAAAACAGGAAAACAGTCCATTTTATTAGAAACAAAATCCAATTTTACAAACAATCCTTTGGTTTGAGAAGTCCAAACGTCAGCATAGGAAACTGGCTCCTGACTGGATGCAATTTGTGAAACTCAAGACAGACACAATGCTGAGGAAATGAGATAAATAACCTTAAATGAAACAAGACAAATTGTAATACAATTACAGAACAATACTCATGCGCTGAGGTACTATGCGATCTGTTAAGTCAAAGTTAATCCAGAATTACAGTGTTTAAGGCAAAAGGAACAGTCAAAGCCCAAGTGGACATGGCCCTGGACAACTCGCTGTAGCTGACGCTGGGAGTCTGACATCTGGACCAGACAGTCTCCAGAGGCACCTTCCAGCCTCAGCTGCTCTGTGGTTTCGACATTATTTCCAAAGCTGACTCATCAGTTTTCTTTCCATAAGAGATTTCTGATTATATCATACTGAAACTCCCCAAATCCCATTCTCAAATGCAGTAACAGCAAGGAGATACACGTCCACCTGTAGGGGTGTGGATAGCTTTGAGTTCTACTAGCTCAAGTGAGAACGCGTCCATAACTTCATTAATGATGAGGGGACTGTTTTTATCCTGGAAGCTGCTGTTATGCAGATTATACCAAAACAAAAACAAAACAAAAAAATGAAGTCTCTATACAGGAGACTCTACAGGAATATGACTGTTAAAAGAACAAAACAGTCATTGATCACATTCTGACATTTAATAGCAGATGGACTTACAAAATTGATTAAAATGAAAAATTTCCTTTCCTTGCTCTAAAGCCCCAAAAGCTGAAAGCCCTGTTCTATCCCCAAATGCTCAACTCCTTTAACACTGTTGATACTATGCAGTTAATAAATGCCATCAAGATTGGCTTCAAACCTTTGGGTAACACTAAATGAATAGCATTATGGTATCTCTTCCCCAAGTATCGCTCTCTCTTGCCTTTCTTTTTTGATGCAAGAACTATCAAGGCATATAAATCTCTACATAGTGCTGCTCTAACTGTAACTGTATTGAGGCACACTGTGCAATCACTTTGAACTTAGCAAGCAGAGCAAGAAAATCTCTCTCTTTAAAACCAGCACCCCCAAGGCAAGGTTTATAAGAAGACTATTAGATGATAACATAGATGAATTTGCTAAAGATGTAAGCCAGGCACTATCCTGCCTTGAATTACTTATTCAAGCTTCCAGATGCCACTACAAGGACTGCTTTCCTCACTGTTTTCTCATAGCGCATTCTAGAGTTGAAATGTGTGTAAATTTGTTCAATAACAATACATTTATCTAATACTATTCTTTTTTTTAATCATTACTAAGGAATATTCTTAGGAACACCCAAGCAATACAACACAGTATGTAAATATACTCCCAAAGTAAAGAGATTAAACAGCCAGGACTGTTTGCTTATTTTGTTCTGGAGAACCCAACTACACACAAGCAGGAGGTCCCAAAATGAGTGTTTAAGTTATGCCCTTATGGGACTAATGAACTATGCCTACAGTGAAAACTACCTGAAATAAGGAACCTCTGGGGAAAAAAAAAAAAAACCCAAAAAAAAGCACATATTCCGTAAGCAACACACTCCAACACTCCAAGGACTCTGAAGAAAAAAGCTGTTGAAAACTGGCTGTGGACCAGAGGTTTTCCCAAGGCAGACTACACATTATTTCCAAAAAAAAAAAAAAAAAAGGCTGGAATCCTTAGCATACACAGCATTTAGAAAACAAAACAAAACTCAAATAATGTCAGTCTATCCCTAGCCCTTCCTCTTTCTTACAAGCTACTAGCACATGCAGTGGAGGACCAAGCTGAGGGCACTCAGTATTTTTGCATCTCTAACCTGCCCAGCTGTCACAATGCTTTTTTTGGATCTAATCATTACGCTTTCAAATTAGGCCAAGTTTCACATTCCTCAGCAGAAACTCCAACCAAGGACACGCACTACAGAAAATGGCCCTTTGAGTCAATGCTTGAGAGAGTAACGGCTTTACAGTTAAAGTCCAACGCTGCAGGAATACTGGGAAACACTAAATTCATGCTAGACAAGGAACTACCATAGAAATTCAAATATCAATAGAAGCAGCTTGTTTCAAATGTGTAAACTTCACTTGACAGAACTATTTTTGCATTGCTGAACTATAACCTTTTGTTGCATTCTACAGTTTCCTGCAAAAATGTAGGAGTAAAAATATTATGACAATTTAAAAAAAAAAGTTTTGCCATGTCAACTTTACTGGAATTCCATACTGGTTTTTAAGATCTTAAGAGATTACTAACTCCACAACCAACACCCTGCAGCATATTCTAAAGATTAAAAAATTAAAGTCTGCTAAGTAAGGCTAATTCATGTCAAAGCTTTTAGATTTCTAATGGTACCATGAGTTGCAGGCGGGTAAAGAAGTAGAAAGAGTAAGCTCCTTAAGAATGTTATGTCCATCTGCGAGTACCATCTGTCAAAGAAAGTCTGAAAGAGGAGGCTAAGGAGGAATCCAGAATATGCCCAGCTGCTATACTATAAATTGCTACCTATGTTAGACACCATTAACACATATTTCTAGGCAAATACTGACTTTCTGTGCCTTTGATTCCCATTTGGGATGTGCAGCCTTTGTTTCCTGCTGCCTTTCGGTACAACTACATGTAGTGTCCGAAACATCTGATGGATTGTGAGAGTGAATAAGACAACAAACATGGGATTTGATCGTTTTTGAGGATGACAGCTAAAACCCACTCGTCAGATGCATTTCTTAAAGATGCTGACAAGAGTAACAAGGCAATTCACAGAAAAATGTTCAATGAGAAGCTGAATAATATAGCACTTTATATAGTTATGTAAATATTATGTATATGCATATTACTATATGTATGTAGATAGATATGTATATTCTTTTTAATCATCTGGAATATCTATAAATCTCCTGAGCTGAAGCAAGCAGTTAGGAGCAGACCACTACAACATTTCTGGGAGTCATCAAGAAACCAACTATGCTGCTGGATCCACACTGCCTCCGACAGCAACTCCTCTCGCCTCCTGTTCTGTCCTCCTCTGGGATTGACTACAGATATATAAACACACAGAGATTTATGGGAGAGGAGAGGTGGGAAATCTCTACACAGATGAGTTTTGAGATCACCATGTGCCTTTAATTTTGTCAGAGGAAGGATATACAGTCCTAATATAAGGTTGGTCTCCCTTCTATTTACTCCACCACCAAAACAAGACACCATTTCTGAAGCCATAAAAAAAGCGTGTACTTTCAGGACATGCAAAGCAAAGGAACACAGAGCACATTACAAAAAAAACTAAGCTAATCGTGTCGTGTTCTTGAGTCATATGGGAAACAGAACAGAGATAAGCAGCAAATGCTGCAAAGTAAACCCCAGAGGCTAAAAAAAAAAAAAAACTGTTTTACAATGACAAGAAAACCCACGCCATCCTGAGAAAGCAAATATATACATCAACTACTTGCCAGAGCTGCTGCAAGCATCTGAAAAAAACACTGTTATAACCTATATATTTTTCTGTTCTTCCCCCAGGCCAGTAAGGCTTTGGATTTCACATATTTTCTGATAGACTGCCTAGTAGGAAGAAGAATGTTCCAGAAACAAAGCTTTTATAGAGTCATTTTAATGCACTGTACAGATCTTTTTTTTTCTCCTTCTTTCATGTAGTAAGGGTTTATTCAGTAGTTACACAGATACTTGTGATTCCTATTCTTTTAATGGAAGTCAATGTTGTTAAGAAAATCTAGTGACAAACAGGGAAAAGAAAAGGCTACTGAAGCATCACAGACAAAAGCACAGCTTTTTCAAAGTTATCTTCTACCCAAGCGTGTCCTAAATTAACAGTATGTAGGTTAAATGCTAATAGGAAGAGGACTTCTTCCTTGTGAGCACCTAGGAAATAGAACACTAGAGCAAAGCTGCTACTCTTGAAATAATAAAACTAAGTTTAAGATAATGTCTGTTGCTTCCCCACATGCTCCCCGCAATGCGGTAACTTCTTTATCGTGTTGCAAATATGGTCATATATTTAACTAACAAAAATGCACTAACAAGAGCCAGGTTGATGGAATTATATCTACAAGATGTTAAAATCAGCAAGAAACGCTGCTGTTGACTACGTGAAGCCCAAAGTGACTCATTTCTATGTACAGAGAAAATTTAAGAGCGCACATGAAAGCATGTCCACATGTGCATGCAAGGGAAAGAAAGGGAGAAAAAAAAAAACATTTTACTAAAAATTTACATTATTTCATGCTATTATTCATTCCATGTGAACCACATGAATAGCATTGAGTTCAACACACCAGTGTTGATAGAGGCTGAATCAAAGCCTTGATGGAGGCAGCAAAGGAATAAGGGCCTTATAGGGGTGCAACTTGCAGGGCTTCACACTGAAAAAAAACCCCACAGAACACAGATTGCATCCTTCTGTGCTTGCTGTTGCGCAGCCAGGTGATGAATCCTTTGAAACTTTCCATGAACTTTTCAATTAAATCCTTCAGAGAGAGGAAAGCACACAGGATGGAGGGACCCACGAGGGGAAGCAGCTAAGGGGAGAAATAGATGCCCCCAAAGCCATAAAGATCAGGCATGCAGGCAAAGGGATGGCCCCCTTGGGCCGCATGGTGCCGCGGAGCCAGAGCGCTTGTGGCCACGGCGCAGAACGCTGCAGAGCCCAGGCCGGGGCGTCTGGAGCTCCGTGGCCGGGCCCGGGCCGCCGCAGTCCTCCCCGTCGCGGCGACATCGGCCTCCCCACGCCCGGGCAAGGGGGAAGCTGCAGACGCGTCCGCTGAGCCCGAAGTGCCACCTGGCTGGTACCACAAGGCAGTTTGTTCCACTGTTACCCTGCTTTTCAGTGGCACCAAACTAATGCTGCATTAAAAGTGTTGACTTTTTCCCATATTTAACTATATCCAGGGGAATCATGAAGAAAAAAGACTCCCCCCAAACATTGATTTACTATTACTCGGATTTTTTTTTTTGCCTTTATTTTGGTATTTTGAGGCAGCAGGGTGATTTCCCCTGTAATACACACATCACCTCCCAAGTACCAGATTTGTGGCCTCTATAATTAGCCTTGGATTATGAATCCAGAGCTGCCATGCAAATGGAGAGATCTCTGAAGTGGTTCATTCATCGACCACTTTTTATATATCAAATATTGCTTTCTAACTCAGCAATTTGTGTCAATGAACATAATTTCCCCAATAAGATTTTTCCTAGTAAACTGAAAAAATATTTTGTGCTAATTTGTAGTAACAACAGTACTAACCTTAAGCTCAAGACTGGAACTACAATTGTAAATGCCAGTACTAAGAGCTTTAAAGAAGAGCGACTGGATACAGATTAAAAAAAAAACTAAGCATAAATTCTAAGCATTTCAATCTATTATTCTAACTTTGATGCATCAACCTCATTTCAACCTCTCACATCTGTGCTTCACCTACCCTGTCTACTTTTCTTTTTTGCAGAAGACTTGGGTGAGCTTTTATATAAGGCTGTGGATGCAACTCTTCATCTGGGCATCAGATACCAAGCAAGGGTCATGTGGGTCTGGTCCCACAGGGTTCCTCCCATTACGCTGTCACTGCAGGTTGCACCTCTGGAGCTCAAACCTTGTGGGTTTGCGGAAGATTCCCTTAAAGACCAACTTCTCAACGCTTCTTTCCTGGACAGCACTAACACCTGAGGCTGCAGGATGGAGCAAGCAGAAATTGGGACCCATGACAAGAAACGTGTTTCAAATTCCTACTCTGATTGCTGGAGAAGTTATTGAAATAACATGCTAGTTTTTATTATGCTGAATTTCCATATTCAAAGGTGACACAAAAGCTATCAACTGCAGAAGGAGAAGGCGGTATGCGTGGGGGAGGGGAGGGAAGGCAATCTTCAAGATGCCCCAAAACAGCTACCTGCAGCACAATGACAACGTGAGAGAGGACATGTTTTATTAAGCTTTCCAAAGCACCTGAACTAATCAGAAGCCAGCACATCACTGAATGCCATTGAAAGTGATCCAAGCTTTATTATTTTTAGATCCTGCTATGGTATACCTCTGTTATGGTATACCAGAGAACAAATAGTGAGAAATTACAATGAGAAAACACACTATGAAATCATGCACTTCATAAGACAGTTTTTGTGTGTGTGTGTGTGTGTGTGTGTGTGTGTGTGTGTGTGTGTGTGTGTGTGTTATTAGAGATTGGGATATAGTAGATTTGATATAGCTACATTAGGAGTGCTGGTAGAAAGAGAGGAAAAGAGAGGAGGAGACATTTTTTCCAATAGAAAGTACAACTACTGAGTGAAAGGTAGGTTTAAATCCATATTTTGTATTTAAAAGAAAGTCAGAATACTGTTTTTGAACAAAGCTTTAGAATATTCAAATCTACAAAACAAAAGCCCTCCAGAGTGGGCTCATCCCCTTCTTGTTTACCTCACCTCCCTCCTCTTTTTCCTTCTCCCATCCTCCTCCATTAAAATAACTCGTCACTTGGAGGATCAAAGTTGCTATTTTCAGTTCACTTAACCTACGGTTAATCTCATTATTGTTGGCCTCTTTAAGTAGAATTAGTTGTCTACTACGCATCTAACGGCTAACAAGGAAACGAACAGCAAGTCCTTCATTTTACGTAACATTACAGAAGGTACATTTTGGTACTTGAGTATCAAGTAGTTTCAGCTAGTTTTAACAACAGATTTTTACAGATTTGATTGATATTTAAGCTTTCTTAATCTGTGTGAGACCCAGTATTGCTTTGTCACCTCTGGAAACCAAACTGAGCAGCACCTGCTGCAGAGCAAGGGGCAACAGTTTAGATAGTCAACCAGTGAATACACCAGTTCCACACAGGAACACTTCATTAGGGAAACACCTAAGCAGAGCTAATCAACAAACTCCCTCGGTCATATGTCATCCAAAGCATCTCATCTGCTCCAAGAAAAGCTGCTGTAAAAAACACAGAACGCAAATTTTAATGACTGCAAATTAATCGTGCTATAGGACATCTGTCATGCTGAGACACATGAAGTCGAAGATCGCACCTAATTGATGCCTCTGTCTCAGCACTAATCAGGAGCCTTTTCTGAATTTACTACCAGCCAAAAGGTTTCCAGCAGGTTACTTATTTTTAAAAATAAAGGGTTTTTTTTTTCCCCCCAGTTCTTGGTATTACCAAATATTCTAAGGAAGCAATAATTCTGCATAGGAAAGAAAAGTTACTAACATGCTTAAATATATTTTTATTTCCAAAGATTTAAAAATGTTTAGTCTGTTTTGAAACATTTGAAAGCAGAAGATTGCTGTTTAAACCATGGATTTTCTGAACATGAGATGATCTGTTAAAAATAAACAGCCAGATATTCAGTTTCTTGTGTGTTTAAAAACATTCCCTAAAAATCTATATAATTTACCTCCTTTCTTCTTATGGATAGGAAGATGGAGAATACAGTAGTGGGAAAGTGTTATCTAACAGTTAACTTATTTAACATAATTTAAAAAACAAAAAAGTCCACCTCACAATTTAAAATCATGGCACAAAAGGAACAGGTTGACTGGAAGTTCCCAAAATAAACTGTGCCATTCCTCTGGAATTGCAACTACTAGTGTCAAATCTGATTCAGATTAACATGAAACCCTCCACTCTGGCACCAGGTGAATCAGCTGGTCTACAAGATGACACCGTTGAAGCAATTCAACTATCAATTTAAAGGTACACATTTTATAAAGTTACACACTGGTTAGCTAAATTCTGAGAATCCTTGAGAGTTTTCTTCCTACAGGTTTGTAATATTAGCATTTTAAAGGCTTTATAGTAAGACTCAGTAAAATCAAAAATAAAAATAAATGACAACTATCTATTATTGGCATTTTTGTAAAACTGGCAATAGAGGGAGATGATAAGCATTTAAGGACAATACGAAAGATTCAGCAGTTGAATTCTGCTTGAGTTAATCATATTTTTCCTCTTAACTAGACCCAATTTTCCAGTTTCCTGTTATCTGTCTCCTGTCAGCTTTCAAGACCCCTAATAAAGCCAATTGAAGGGACCAGCTCTGACCTTCTGTGAAATAGCCCACAGCAGATGAGGTCTTCACAGTTCTTCTATTTAATCTATTACGCAAATGTAATTACAAATCTCAATAAGATTATTACTGATGCTACTTGAACGGCATGCAAATCAGTATCACACCAGCAGGCTCCTTCAGCTAAGGATTTTCATTACCATAAAACACAAATGAAGCAGAAACCTGTGAAATGGATTCCATACAAATATGAAGTGTTTCATGCACTAATTGCACTTTTTCCTTAAATGTTATTTGGTGACAAGTCTTTTTTTTTTTTTTTTTTAAAAGAAACCCCTCACCCCAGCTTTGTCTGAAAAACAAGAATGAAAACACATGCAGTTACTAAGTTCACTGGGTATGCTGAGTCAAACTGCAGATTTTTGCTGTGTGTGTAGTATAGCTGCCAAAGAACAAAGTAAAATACAAGGGTTGATTTTTGGCAGCATTTTGTACAAGCAGACCAGCTCAGAGAGAATTTCAGTCATAAAAGAACCATATAACTAAATTGAGACTCTGTCAAAATTTCTTATGGGAACCCAAGAAAATTCACCTTGTTTTATGGTAGTCTCTGGCTTCACACAGTTAACGGGAATTCCCTGATTTTTGACAACTACACTGTTATTTTCATCACTGTCTCTAGAAGAGAGATTATTATAGGATCTTTGATGCTGCTAATAATAGTGTGTGTGTGTGTGTGTGCGCGCACGCGCACACATGTTAAAGTGCACAAATCTACTACTAGAGAATTGGGAGGTAAAACAGTCAAAAAGTGTCTGTGAAGGGCTTATTGCTCTGTATAGCACTAACACAGGCAAACACTACACCATGTTTTCTACCGAACATAAACCGGTAGATGCAACAAGAAAGACAACATTCAAAGTCTAAGTGAAACTGGGTGTTTCCCCCACTCCCCATCATCTTTTCCATAATGTTCCAACATATTAGAGGTTTTATGTTAGTTTTCTCCCGATGCTGTAAAATGAACACACTCCGTCAGTGGAAGCTGTGAGCAAGAGGCAGGTATACAGGGAGACAGGCAGAGTTTTGGCAGATACTAAGATACAAGGACCATGGCACCATGTTTAAAAGGTAAGTAGGCAAATCAACAAACTACTTTGCATTCACATAGATGCTGGTAGAATAGAGAAATTACTACCACATTCCCAAAATTCTAAGATTAAAGTTGTGCGTGTTGGTACATTAATGGAAAAAGCAAGAAAATGGCAGAAGAACAGGCTAAACTAGGAGAACAGATTTCTGTTATCCCTCCAGGAAAACCGCAGCAAGCAGCTCCCAGGAGCGAGTTGCGCATAACGGAACTGACACAACTGTTGAGGAGACACAATTGTTTTTCGTGTGTTCTTTGCTTCCCCCTCTAAGAGGCATGCTAGGATTAGACATCATCATTTATCAGAAGCTATTTTTTCCCCATAACTGGAATTAAATCTGTGAGGATTTAATGCAGAGTGTATTCTGAAGGCTGATACTTGAATATACAAATACATTTTTTGCCCTTGACATTTCCAGAACCCCTCCGATTTTTTGATGTTAAGAGACAAGTTAACCTGTCATGATATTAAACGGGAACCCTGCTGTTTTACTTTTCAGCAATGACATCTCTGCTGAACAAGTGATATAAAAAGCAATATAGAATCTTAGATCAATACATTCTAAGAACTATAGCTTTAAAAAAAAAAAAAACCTGAATGTTTTGGCAGGATTTGCAATGTTATAATTCTTTTGTGTATGCACAGGACAACAGCCATCGTTAAATTAGGCTTTCTATTTAGTTTCCTATACTTTTTTTTTCTTATATCATTAAAAAGGAAAATCAGTTTTGTGATGTAAGTGGATAGCAAAAGACAATCTTGTCTGGAGCTATTACAGTTAATGGGACAAAAAATACGTAGGCTATTTTAAAGTTGTGTGACTTGCACTTCCTCAAACACAGGAATACTCAGAATGATTACAATATCTATGTTAGACCACATGAACACAGGGAGCAAAATTTGAATTTCAAGATCAGATATTTTTTCTCTTGGTATTAGGAACCAACACAACATCACATACCAAAGTGTTTAAATTGATTTCTCACATGAGGAGTACTAGTGAAAGAATTATTGCCAAAGGTGGTGTCTAAATTGAAGGATAGAAGCACTAGTAAAATTTTTGGTAGGAACTTGGCTAACAGAGTCAATAGCATTGAAAGAGGAAATATAATCAAGCTGGGAGAAGATTATTAGTGGAAATCCTCAAGTGTATATTTGGAAATTGATTTAATTTAGCATTTTCTTTACTAACATTGGCACAAAAGATAAAGTACAGGGGAGGAGATACACGAAATAATTTATGATGACTATATTCTTTCAATACAAGCTCTTAGGACAGTGAGAAAAATAATCTAGCATAGAGGGAAAGGCAGCTAAAATGCAAGTTCTTCCTAAAATTTCACCAGGAATACTATTTACAATTCTTGTCATTAATGTTTCTGAAAGACCGCATTTGTCAGACAACTTTTAAGAATCACCATACTAAAAATCCATAAGAAATAACACTGAAAAAATGCAGTCTATATGGAAATCCTGATTTTTTTACTCTGCATCTCTTTAGTCAGGCTTCTAAACATGACCCAAAACTTAACTATAGCTCCAACAGCATAAAACCAACCAAAATCAAGGTCTTTGAAGTATGGAAATTTAGATCTTTTTAATCACTACTGAACTCTTCAGACACATTTGAATAAAGAAATGCTGTTTCAGAAGCCTACTTTCTCCTTCTTCACAACACACTTTCCCATGATCAAAACCAGTCTTTGAAATACTACAAGCCTGGATTTTTTACCCTACTTATTGTACTCCCAAGACCTGCTTGCCCTTTTGGCAGTATTCCTAACCTGAAAACTCGTCTGGTTCCACATCTAGCAAATCATAGCTAAAACAAACCTGGAGTAAAACTCTGCAGCTCTACAGCACTGTTATAAAAATTATGAAAATAATAATATATTCATAATAAGAAACTTTAAGGTTAATTAAACTTTTTTGTTTTGTTTTCAGCTATCCCTGTTTTTCAATTTCTTCTTACATTAAATGAAGATATGAAAGTGTTAGCTATCTTCAGGTTTCTACGTAAAGCATG
Source organism: Crypturellus undulatus (assembly GCA_013389825.1). Lineage (NCBI taxonomy): Eukaryota > Metazoa > Chordata > Aves > Tinamiformes > Tinamidae > Crypturellus > Crypturellus undulatus. The sequence continues at coordinate 267,455 of VWPW01027045.1, read as the reverse complement.
TAAACTCCAGAACACCTCAGCTGGATGCCATTTGATGCCCAGTTAACTCTATTCATGATTCAACTGTCTAGAATCACTATAAGACAATTTCGAGCTCCTGCTTTTTGAGGTTTTGTAAAGCTCTCACAGCTCCTGCTTATCACTGTCTCACTGGTGTCACATTCTAGTTTAAAATGATCCCTTTTCAGTCACTAAGACAGCCCTGTGCATGAGCACATTCAGCTACAGATGGTAGCTGAATTTTGTTGTACTAGGTCAGTTAATGTGAAAGAAATTCTAGCAACAATTTAGCTTGTGCTCAAGGAACAGCTTTTCGTGCTTACATAAGCAGACTCCTAAACCGTGCCTGCGTAAAAACTCTTTTTTTTTTCCTGTGCTAAAACTGCCCACTTCCTCTACCAGGAAGGCACAACTTTGCTACCATTCATCCTACATCTGAAGTTAGCTCCCTACCCCCACCTCCTTTTCCTTCTTCTAGCCAGTATTTTCTCTTTTGTTCTTTTCTAATGCTCTTTTCCTGGATTTTACGCACTGTATCTGATTGAAAATGACTGAGGTCCAGTGGCAGTAATACCACTGCTTCCTGCTGCATGAAGAAATGCTAAACGTCTGCCTCTTAAAAGCTAATAAAGAAAAACTGCACAGCATAAACATCACGGCACCTGAGTCAATAAAGATTTTAATACAACTTTTCAGATAAAGCTCTATAAGGTCCTGCTTCCCTGACCAGCCACGAAGCCCTCCGTGACTGAACCAAGCGTGACCTCGCTGAAGCATTTGCTTTGTGAGTGGGATTCAGGTTTTCTATGAGCTGTTTTGCTAATGTAAGAAATTAAAAACTAGTAATATCTTATCATTACTGAAGAGGAACAAAGGGCTTTTCCTGGAACCGAACAATTCTAACGATGGTACAAAATCAGGGGAACTCTTACTGTTAGGATAACTTCAATATGGACAGGTGCTCAGCTGCCTTTGCAGGAACTGAGTTCTTGCACTTGCTGCTCTACATGCGAAGGGATCCAAGGAGACCTTAATTTGCTATGAAGGAGAGAGAAATTCCTGCATGCAGTAGCTGTGGCAACAGCAGTTGAATACAGCAATTCAATTTCCAAATTTCTACTGGCCATTTGAACAAGGAAGAGACTCTCCACCCAAAATCCATCACCTACACTCCGGGAAGAATGGCCTAGCAACCAACAAGGCAAAAGGCAAAGGTTTGCAGGATTACTTATAAGATATTCAGGCATTTTGAATTTGTTGTTTTATTCTAGCACTGTGGGAGTATCAAGTTAGGCCAAATTACTACTTACATATGCAAAGTTGCAAATCTACAGGACATTCACAAATTCAGAAGACTAATGGACTGTGCAGCTTCTAACCTTCTATCTAATTAAATAATATAAAAGTGTTTGTATTTCATATAAGAAGAAAGAAGCAAAGGGCCCATGATCATAAGATAAAGACATTCTAGGGAAGAAGTTGAGGAACACAGCGGGCATTGGATAACTGAAATTTTTGAGACTGCATTGAGGGAGATGGTATGAAACATATACTACTCTGTTCAGGAAAAAAAAAAAAAAAGACTGCAGAACATGAAAGCATTAGGCAGTTGCTTTCCCTCTAACTCAACAAAAGATTTGAGAGTAAGGAAGGACCCATATGGGCAACTGCCACCATGATTTCTGCCTTCATTGTCCTAAATTAAATCCCTGAAAGTGTTAAATTGCCAGTTCTATCCAGAGTCACCAAACAATGAACTCATTAGACCACAGAACCACACTCACCAGCATGAAAAATCCAGAAATAAGAAAAATGTTTTTGTCCTACTTTCTTGCTGTTGATTTTGGATATCAAAGCAAGTAGCAGGAGAAAATACTTCCAAATCTGAAATAATCAGAAAAGAATGAATGTAAAAATGTAGTTTAACTCACATAATAACAGCTTGCAAATGGGAGTGTTTTGTTTTGTTTTCATCTGGAAGAAAAGAAGTCATCATGTTCTGAAAACACTTCCAATGCACTAAGATGCTGAATCTCAGCTTTGAGCCTTGCTAAAAGCATTATTATTTGAAAGGTATTTTTTTAAATGGTATAATTCAGCAGAAGACATTTGGCATTAGGAATTTTTCCATTAATGCATAAAGTTAAAAAGATCCCATTTCAATCAAATGTTGTCTCTTGGCTGTGGCTCTCATTTCTACTTTTAACAGCATTTTATATATAGGGTTTTATGAAAACTAAACAGGAATGCAGAGCGTCTGAGAGAATGCTCATATTTATCTGCCTTTGAAGCAGCTGCACCCAGAATAGTCACAAACCTACCTAAATAGGAAAAAGAAGTCTTAATCTGAACCTTTCTTCTTCCCACTGGAGTCTGCACTTGCCAGGGGGACGAAATTCCTAATAGGTCCCTCAGGAAATCCTACTAACAAGTTCTAGTCAAACAGGATGAGCCTCACCTAGTCCTCACCAGTGATAACATGCCACCTTGAAGGGGGACTGTGAGAGCTGCAGCATTTATGGTACATGCGACATGTCACAGGGAAATCCCAAAGCCCCTAATCTGTAAAGATGATCTTTGCATCCTGTGCTCTATGATGGAAAAAGTGTGGAGCTTCATGGAGCTTTCCTACCTCTGTAAAGGAATCCCTTGTAACGGAGAACTAGCTTACCACACAGACACTAAAAAAACACCAGTGCTGCAGTTTTCCATGTAAAACTAAACCATGCAACAATTCAAAGCAATACAGTTTCAGTAGACTATCAAAATAACCTTGTGTTATTTTTTCCTTACTTTTCTAGCTCTCTTTCCTTCTTTCTCAGCATTTTGGTAAGAACATCTTCGTGTGCATTGGACCTTATGCCCGTTGCAGAGTTTGGTAAACACTCTTAAAATATGTTGTTGTTTTCTTTCAAACCCACAATTATGGTTCACTTAACCAAAGAGCCCGAGCACTTGGCTCATCCTTTTGCCAACTCAACTCAGACTCACCGCACAATGAAGCTAACTCCTTAGATGGGCCTTCCACCCCAAAATTTTCCACTTAAGCAAATTAATGATCAGGGAAGATGGGATACACCCAGACAAGAGAAAACCACTTATTCAGCAAGTCAAAAATGGATACGCTGGCACTAAAACTTACAGTTGAAAGTGAAATGAATCCTACAAAGATTCCTAAATTTCAGCTGTCTGCTAGCTACAGTAAATATTTCAGAGGTGTCCCCAAGATGATTTTCACTGAGGACAAATTGCATGTTCCCCTACTGCAAAGCAGAGGTTGGCTTGATAGGGAATAGACAGTCTTTTTATACTTTTAACAGACTTATTCCCTTATGTTCAATATTTTGCAGAAAGGATGTCACTCCCACAGAGAATTCAGAGCTGCTCCACATTTGAAGAACTCAAATGTTCCAACTGAAACCCACCTGAAATTTCAGAAGCCAATATAAAAAATATGGAAAGAGAAGAAAAAAGAAAAAGCGTCTGGTGGTTTAGAAGGCTAAAAGCATTCACACTAAAAGACAGCAGCAGCCAGAAATCTAGAAACACATTGATCAAGCTAACTGTAATCTCACACAGCTTGAGGAACTTACTTGTGTTTATGTTCTGCATGCCTATCTGTTCACATATAAAAGAAGACAGCTGAAATGGATGAAACTTGAGAGCTTGCTTTGTAATCCTAACTATCCTCCCATAAACTTCACCAACAAAAATAATAATTAACATAGGTGTTTCATAATCCTTCCAAAATATTTTCTCAGTAAGCAGGTAAGACTTTGTTTAATGTGGGCATATGCCAATGCATGAAAACTATTCTAAACGTATGTTTTTGCAGTGGTCTGGAAGATCCTGAGACTAAATGCTAACACTCCCCAGCTGCAAATCTGCTCTACCCCAAGTTAATGCGTAGTCTTGCACAGGACCTCAGATGAAGGAAAGTCAGGATGAAAATCACTTAAACACATTAACACCTGTAATTCCATGCTATTCAAGAAGCTGGAAGGTCTCTGATGGAGTTTAGGACTGATTGGGACCTATCCTTACCAGAGCACGGGCTGCCTCAGAAGAGGGCACAAAAGGCAGAACACAGTTTGTGTTCCAGGGACAGCAAGCAAGGATACTGCACTTACTGATGCCTCCCACAGTGACGGGGGAAATGCCTTCCAGTAGCAGCCCAGCTTTTTATAGTCTGTTTTACTTAAAGTAAGCGGATGAGAATAAGCACCTCCCACCTCAATTTCCACCTTATACAGACTGAAGAGAAAACCTGGCTTGCCATTAAAAAGTGAGTCAAAAAAAAAATGTTAGTTGCATGAAAAACAAATTTTCCATGTTTCAAGTAATGCAACTTGCATAAGGAAAATGTGGCTACCTAGTTGAAACAGTTTTACTCTAGCCTTCATCAGGACATTTGACAATGCCTGTAAACCTAAACTTTAAGCTGTGCCAGGAAGAATTAAATACTCCTGGTAACAATGAAACTAAAGTTAACATTAATATATGCAGAGGCTTTTCTCAACAGAAAAGAACGGTGCTACAAATCAATGGTGAATTCTAGCAAGCAAAATCACACATTCTACAATAGGGAAATTTGCAGAAAACTAGCCAAATGCAATATTTAAACTTGGCAAGCGTCACTTATTTTTTCAAAGAAATAATTTAGGTTTTCATGGTAGGTTTAAGTTTTACATGAACACCCAAATCTTGCATTATATGTACGTACTTCCTCTGTGTGAAATCCTGCACGTATGTTCAACTTGATCAAGTTTTTCTTCTAAAGCTGGTCTTAGAGTTGTCAGTGTTATTTGGTAATGCCAACTCTGCTGCATTTATCACAATAAAAAAAACCAAGCTATATATTAAAGAAAAAAGCTGCTTAATCAACTCTGAGTCAGAGGTAATATAGATGATTGGTTCCCAGAAATTAACTGATCAGAAATAAAAAATTAAGTTTTATGTTTTGATTGTTGCTACATCAAAATATTATATTGCATATCAATCTAAACTGAAAAGCAGATAAAAACAGAAATATTGCAAATATCCTAAAAAAAGAGCAGCACTGATGCAACTTTCAGTTGCCAAGTTTTTTCTTACATGGCTCAGTACCTATCAAGAGACAGAATGTCAAAGATGTTGTGCAAATTCTCTGCACAATTCCCTTAGTGAAATTTCTATGTCCTTCCCACTCTCACTTCATCCCATAATCCCACAACACTAGTGTGTAAAAGGCATTCAATCTGGAATGCCAAATCCCCAAACGCACTTGTGGCCATTTCATTTAAGGTCTCCAATAAGGCTGAGGTTGTTTGTTTGATGTCTGTGAAACTTTGGGCCTTGTATTTTAGGAAGGTGTGCGACTGGTATGTGATGAAGAAATGGTCCAGATTGTCACTATCATTCCCAAACAAACCACAAAAAATTGATCGCCAATAGAAAAGAGCAAGAGGAACATCAGGCTTCGGTGAGAAAATAAAAGTACTGTCTTTAAAAAATATTTAAGCAAGCAGATAATCAAAGTATAACACAACATGCAATTAATGTGAAAACATAGCTTGAAGAACAGGGACACTAAAAGGAAACAAAACAATTTGCTATCTTACAGTATTAAAAAACACTTTAAGGGACAGATGCCTGAAGCACGATTTCCAGTTCACTAGCTACAACTGGGTTCAAATGCTGATGCGTATTGGCTATTCACCTCAAGCAACACTACTGCAGCTGTCATACCATTCAGTCTTTTAACAGGATTTTTTCCTGCTTTTCCTATACTCTTGAGTGTGTGCAGCACGCTCCTCAAAGCACAGAGCCACCAGAGTTCAGCTTTCAGGAAAAGAGCAGTAGTGGTACACCCATATATTTTCTTTTCTTCTGCTTTTACAGTTGCAAACGTCCCAATAAATATATTGGGGAATGGGTCTCATTACAAAGGCTGATGACTTGACATTTACTCAAGCTGCCTTTACATTTTGAATCTTTCCAAAATATTCCCTTATAAAAAGGTATTGCATTGCAGCAGGATTAATAAAGTGCCAACTGGCAGCGCCAAGTGCCAAAGCAGCATTAAAAATTTGATTTATAAACACAGGAACCTCACTGGCAAAGCTACAAATGGAACAACAAAAGGATTGGGAATGTATAGGGGCTTTTTGGTTAAATATTCACAGTAGAAGATAAACAGGCATAATAATCAGTGTACTCTCTGGAACTGCAAGAAAATACTATTGAATTCAGAACAAACTTTTACACTGTTTTACACTCAAGATTTTACATAGCTTGGGGATGTTAACCATTTGAGAACAGAAATATCACATCTGCTGCACATTACACACTAGTGGTGCTGAATTACAAAGATTATGATCTATTTGAGGGAGGAGAGGGTGGGCTTTTGTTTCTTCTGAGAAGAGTTACTACTTACACATGCAGATTTAGAGGGCAAAATATAGCAGTGTAGTATGTAAAGTATTCCCTCCACTGGTATTAGAAAAATCTGGCACCTTGACAGTTCACCCACAAACAGTGGCTACACCCAAGTTAAACTGAATGCAGAAACCTTTCACATGAGGTCCTAAACGAAGAACAAATAAGTGTCTTGGAAAAATATAGTTGAAATGTTCAAAATCCAGGAGAACTGTAAGAAAAATACTCTATTCCCCTTCCCCTCCTCCCCGATGTCTGTAACAAAGATTTCTTAATCAAGTAAACATAGTTCTTCAACCATAGCATGAGAATCTAAAATATTCCAAAAGATCCGTCTGGAGCTTAACATCACCACTATAAACACTTCTCTCCTGTAAAGCTACAATCTCAAAAGAAAGCAAGCAAAATCCTGGAACAAACCCAAGGCAACTGCAACAGTCTCTCTAGGCAAAAAATCTTTTGGAGCAAATGAGGCCAGCACAAACTGTAAAAGAAGGAGCTGCTAGTACTGAACAGGATTAAGGACTAGTATGAAGGGACTTCTCAAAAGAGCTAATTCTGCTAGGCTAATGTTTCAGCTCTGCAACTGGGAGTTTCCTGCTGATTTCTGCCAAGAAAATCTGAGAATGGATTTGAAAATTCCACCTCTTGCAAGGGGGAAGTGTCTCCCCACGCAAGAACTATCACGGCAACCAGCAGACAATGATGCATTAAAGACAAGATGATGCTATTTGTATGGAAAACATGGCCTCCAAAACAAACTAGGCACAGAGGACTTGAATAGACTGTTTTCTTATATGACAAGGTAAAGACAAGCATCATATTTCAAAAAACATCCACATCCTGATTTAGAAAAATGCTACCATTTCATTTTTAAAGATAACTTGATTAAATACAAAAGAAAAATTGGAAAAAAAGAAATCCAGACTAGATCATCCAAAGGTGTGCTTTCAGATTTGTATATATTGAAAGAATCAAGAAAAAGATCTTTCAGTAAACCTGCCCAAAGATGACCATATTTCACAAACAGGTTTTTAATTTTGCTTCTACTAAATCTGGATCATTAACATTAGCTTGATTAAAATTCACCAAGGCCCAAATTTCGTTGCATACGTTTGGATATTCACGAAGCCACCTCACTCCTTTCCTTGATCCTATGGTACAAGGTTCGCAACAGCTTCCAACAGACCCAAGATGCAGTAAGGTATGTGCTGTCACGTTTATTATTACAGGAAATACTTGCCAACAACTCTTTAATGGGAATTATTTTCACTCTATTAGGTATTTCCCACCAATAGGTATTTTATTTCACAAAGACCACAAGAACACGTACCCTGTAAAGTCATCTTTACTTCAGTGTTCAAATTACTTACCTGTGGACATAATGCAACTGATGAACGGAATCAATAGCTATCACCATTTCAGCCAAATAAAAACGAGCCATGTCTTCAGGGAGCCTGTCCTCAAACTTGCTGAGCAAAGTAAGCAAGTCTCCTCCAACATAGTAATCCATAACCAGGTACTATGGAAGAGGGAGTGGTAGGACAGCAGAAAGAGAAAACAATATATGGAGTGAATCAGAGACTAAAAACAATTCAAGCATCAACATAATTTACTGCAAAAATTATTATGAGCATTACAAAAGCTACCTTAACATTTCCTAGAACTGGAATTCTCCATAAACTGAGATGCTCGGATGCCCTGAAAACAGTAACTGCAGTAACCTTATTTCAATATTTAACCTACTTGAATAATTCTTATATTTGCATATAGGCAAATATATTAAGCTTCATGATAAAACATTATCAGCTCTATTGACCGCCCTCTTAATCAAAGCTGTTTATGATATTTAGATACTCTGGATTCTTTTATAAAAACACTGAATTCTGCAACTGAATGCAAAGTCATAAGGGATTAAAATACATAATTGTAAAATAAAATCAACAGCATTAAACTGTGATGTTAGACAAGGACTCTAATATGCCAGTATTGTATATGACAGGGTTTCCCTTCCCTTTTTGTGGTACTGTCTTCTTTTCCCATTAAACAAATTTTTAAACAAAGAAACATTTCAGACTACTCAGTGGTTACGGGAAAGACTGACAGCCTTCCATTGGCTTAAAGAGTAAGTTCAGATATTGTTGACATTAGGCAAAATATAGGTTGTCCCAACATATATTAGGATATGTTACCTACTATAAGTAAAATCATGGAGACACATACTTTCTGATTCGGGATACTAAGATTTTGCAGAGGTCAAAACCCACAACTGCACAAAACCATTATAAATGCAAAAGGAAGAAGCAGCATAGATTAAATTCTAGTAATTAATATAGATTAATAACATGGGCATTTAATCATAAATGTACATGAATTCCATAAAGGTCATTTGGATTATACTCAATTTTAATACATACAGAAGTAGTTACACACTGAAACATACTAAAATGATGAGAAACAACTTTAATGATGCTTTTCCCAGCAACATGCCTAACTAAATCACACTGGCAAACTATCCAAGTTAAATAAGTTGTTTTGTGCTTAACAAATATAAACTAGCTAGATAAAACAAATTCCAGCAGGTTGCAGCTACATATATAACATTTTCCTTGTACTACCATTAACATTAGGAGAAGAATTGCATAAAAAGAGTATTATCTATTGTCCAGATATAATTAAGCATGAAAGTGATGGGGGGGGAAGGTTAAGGCCATTAGATTTACAAACACAGAGCCCTTTGTAGAAATAAATTCAACCGGGAGCCACGGATCCTTCCCTCTACCTATACTGGCAAAACAAAGCAATGCAACAGCAAAAAAACACTGCAATTCTGATAGAGCACTGTGTATAGCACTTCTTTTACTGGACAGAATATATTTTTATATATAATGTCTATGCACTGCATATTAGATTTTGAAGAAAACATTAAAATCTAGTAATGACAAAAAAGCACAGCATAATAAAACGCAGATTAGCAAAATCTATCAACTTGTGTTTATTTATCTTTTAAGGCATAAATATTACTGCAGCTGTAATATCACAGTCAAAATATATTTAGAGTGGGAAAGATTTCACAGAAAATTGGCACTACTCCTTATATTAGCTTCTCTTTGCAAGACTTGTAAAATATATGAAAGTATATAAAATGTTAAGCAGATTCTTTAATCTACAGTTACAACCTCCAACCCTATTTAGAAAGATTTAGTAGCATTTTCCATGTTGTAAGAACCCTTTTTTGCTCTTCAGCATCTTACTGCTTTTAAGTCCTCAAAAAATTAAAATAAAATTAAAAAAGGCAAAGCACCACCAGAATTAACTCAGGACCAGCACCACCAGAATTAACTCAGGATCCCTTTCCTCCCTGTTGTTTCAAGAATTGGATTACTCTCTATTTCAGAATGTGAAACAGGAAACAGCAATGTTAAACAGAAAAAAATGGGTCAAACAGAAAGCTAATGTCAGAGAACAGGCATACTTTTATTTTCATGAATCTGATTATATTGCAGGTGCAACTGTATCCAAATTATAAGAAAAAGGACACAGGTGGACCAAAACTGAAAAGGTCTTTAATCAATAAATATAAAGTGATTCAGGAAACAAAGTTACATTCTTGAGATATTTATAGAAAAATTTAAAAATTTCCAACCATCCTCCATCCTTCAGAGTCTTATATACAGATTTATTTGGGTCTTGATCGTATAAAATATAAAATGAACAGTGATTAAACAGACTTCACCAGCATCTCAAATCAGAAATAACAATCAGAAGATCCATTAATATATACAGAAAGAGCAATACTTACTAAATAGTTTTCATCCTGGAATGCATAATGTAATGTTGTGATCCACTGGTTATCTCCATTCACTAACACGTCTCTCTCTTCTCGAAAACAGGCTGTCTGAAGGGGAGAAAAATAATTATTATAGGTTTTAACTAAAATATACACCAAAACACATTTTGTAAGCTGTGTATTTACTTTAAAATGATATTTGAAAGAAAGCTGTATCTCAGTTAAAAAGTCAGTTACCACTCCCTCCAAACATGCCAAAATGTGAGAAAATCTTTAAATCATAAAACTTTATCTTCTTTAAATGAAACGTTGTTAAACTGAGGCAAGGGAGAAAACAGAGCTTCTTCTCATCGTCTAAAAATCCCTAGTGAAAAGCTGATCCTTCTTATATGTACACATACTAAAATCAAGCACCAGTTTGATGACAGAATAGCAATATAACATGGAAAAAAAATAATAGCAGCATCATACAATTATAACTGCAGCAGGATTTGACTAGAATCTGGACTCATATTATGGATTTCTCTTGCTGCTCATGTAGCTTTTCATTGCTCCCTTCACCTAAACAGTATTGCTCTTTTCATTTAAAAGCAGCTGTTATTAACTTTCAGCTAGCCATGAGCTGGCAATCAGAAACCAATTAGGGTTTTCCCCATGCTTTTGCTAAGAAAAATGAGGACAGACTGAAATTTCATTTTTTAGATAACTGCTGTTGATAGGAGATCCAGGAGGACCTTGTCCCTAACACAGTGGAAAGAGTGACAGAGGCAAAAGATGCCCTCACAGCACGTGCAGCAGAGGAAAACCCCAAACTACCAAGGCAAAAGAACAAAAACTACCAAGAAGTGCTAAGGAAGATCTAAGAGAATTAGGAGAACACAGGTTTGTATAAAACAAAGGAGGATAAAACATGAATTAATCTCAAAAGCAGTGAGACCGTTGATTTGGTGGAGATGTGTCCTGGACGGCCAACAGGAAGACAACCAAGAGAGCTCTCCTGGAAGGGACTGAGCTGTGGAGTGAGTCTTGGGGAGGTGCCAGCTAGCACAACCAAGATGCAATTCGGTTTGGAAAACTGGAACTGCAAGATTCTGGGAAAAAATGTCTAAAAGACTGTGTAAAATCTAGTAACCCAATAGGCTCTATCTAGAAGGCAGAGTTAAACACAGACCATAACGCACTCCTTGAACATGCTCTGCTACTTCACAAACGTTTCATCAGTTTGAACCAGCTTAGGAGACTACTGAATTTTAAAGGAAAAGTCAAGCGGTTTCTTACTACTTTTCCAATTTCATTTCCAAAGGCAATCCCCAATAACAGATATCTGACATGGTTATTGTTGTGAGATTTGGAGAATAAAGAATGAAAAGTGAAACTTCATATTAGACTGAGCTATGCATAAGAACAAATGCATAAAATATGCAGAAAACAAATCCTTCATCCAAACAAACAAACTATGCTGTCTTGCTTTGGTGAATAAAGTAAGCAAGTATGATGCAAATCAGGAAGAAGAAATATGGTATATTTTAATTATATTACAATGCATGGGTTAAATGAGGAGTAACTGAAACTCATGAGTGAGCGAGCAAAGCATACTAAGAACAAAGACATTTAAAGACAGCCACATTAAAAACTGACTATGAGGAAAGGAAGATTTTCTGAAAATTCTCATTATTTTAGATTTAAATTTGATCTTTTCCTCCTTTCTTGTTTGTAACCTCTTCAGGTATGTGGGAAAAAACTATGAACTCTTGTTTTCACAAGGATAAATGACGGTTCTCTGCTTGTTATTAGGTAACGCATAATACTAAATACTACAGAGACACTAGGTAATTCAGTTGCTTTTTGTCATGATTTTACAAAAGAGAGTGTTCCTTGAGCACCCTAAACACCCACCTCTGGGTGGGTGCAACCAGTTTAACCAAGGGATTCATGAACATTACATTAGTTTGTGGGGGAAAAAAAAGGCGACAGCAGCAGTGGTTCTTGTGATTACTGTAAATACTGTAACATGGCTCATTTGCAGGTTTTTTATAGCCATGTCTCTGTGCTATATTTGTTACCATTTAGAACAAACTTTCAGAGCAGACACAAAGTAGATGAGCATAAACATGGCTTACATGTTTATGCCAATGCAACTATGTTTGCAGTAAGGTCATAGTTTAATGGAACTAGTAAATGGACCTATTCCTAAAAGGATGCATTGTTTTTGTGCTCTGCCTCCAGAGTTCACTCTTCTTTTCCCTGCCACAGTCCCAAGGCTATGGGTTTCCATCCAAACTCCAAGGGCACTGCCCAAGAAACCACCACTCCAACTGCCAGACTCAGAAGCAGAGAGATAGACAGCAAACTCCTTGTGCCCTCTGGCTACATCTCCATAGTCTTTTCCTCTTGGGAATGCAGCAAATTAGGCCTGGCTAAAACCCTTTTAAATTGGGAGGGATGAACCCAACGCCTTTTTTGTTGCTCACACCTTATCTCCGCATTACCTTTTAATTCCCTTAGGGACAGGGAATAGCAGGAGAGACAAGAGACAGTGTTGGATGTCCTTGAATTGTTGGCAGAGACCTCCAGAGGTCACCTGGCCCAATTCCCTGCTCCCAGCAAGGCCCAGGTAGGGCAGTTTAGTGCTCCGATTTAGTAGAGCCCACAACCAGCAAGGGCAGTGAGGCCTTGAGGCGATTTGGCAAACACTGGCTCATGTCCTCGCAGCTCAGTTAGCACCTTCTGAGAGTGCAGATTGCTTCCGTGCTCCGTGCTGCTTGTCCAGGTCTCCTCTGAGCAGAAACGTGCCCGTGAGGGTCAGCACTGAGGGCAGCGGCAGCGCCACTTCCAGCCATGCCGCGAATCACCAGTGGCCCCAGGTCCACACCGCAGCTCAGCCTTTCCAACAGCTGCAAGTACCTGGGAAGCTTCTGCTCTTTATACTAGAGATAAGAATGCTGTCACTGCAGCCTATTTAATCTCCTTGCAATGCAGTTTTTGCATACAGCTACTCAAAAGTAAGAAAATCCCAGATTTACAATCGATCCTAATCTGGTTTCTACAAACTCTCCTTTCTGCTTCCCCAAATGATTTCCACTTCTTGTACAGTTGATTCAAGGATATATAAACAACCCAATTTACCATACATTTATCTATACACTTGTCTGGTTGCTTTGGAGTATATGATGTTTGTATGTGGTTCAGTATTTGAGCAGCATATTGTGAAAAATGCCAAAATATGCCATTGTGGTAGCAGTAATAAATCAAGTACATTCATCACCATTTAAGAAAGATAGGTTATAGTTATTGAAGGTGATGCTTTGTAATGCATTTGCACTCCAGATGGTTCTCTTTCCAGTGTATACCCATGGGTCACTAAACACATGGAAAAACGTAGCTTAAATTCTTTTTAGGCTGTTCAGACTTTCAGAAATCCAGCTCAACCCAGGGGAGGGGTATTTTTAATACCCTGCATAGTGAAAATCTTTCAAACCTATTTATAACTTTATTTTAATGGAAGGAAATTGCTTTTAAACTGATATTAAAAGGGAACATTTAAAAATAGAGTGGAACTTCTGGTCTTTTTTAACTGAACATAACTTACAGAAGTGACATGTCTTAGAAAGAAATACCTCTTTGTATTTAGATTAACACTAGATTTTTCAGGACCTGAATGATTTCTGGATTGTGTACAATGCATACACACTCTGTGTGCCACTTGCACTTTTTTGTATGACAAAATTTTCATTATGGAGACAGGGTGACACCAGAAATTGGCTTTAATTTACTCTCTCTTTTTTTCTTAAGGGTAATGGTGACCCATTGATCTCCTTTCCTAACAAGATACATAAATGCAGAGATAAAATAAACTTGGAAGCAACAAAAACGTAGCTTGAGAGTAGCAAAATAGGGCCCCCAAAAGCTTTAGTTAGGGATAATTTGATCAGACAAGTCAGTTGAGACTTTGGGTAGTTTTTACACAGTTTAAACTAAAGAAGGACCAATTGTCAGAGCATATTCGTGTGTGAAAATTTCATTTTTATAAGTCTATCTCTTAGTTTTGCACAAAAGATGAATTTTAAAGCAATTTAAACCATCAGATACACATTCCATTTAAAACTAATACACAAGTCTTCAGGTGTGGAGTGCAGTTTAGAGGAAGTTTCTTTCCAAAGATACCCAGGGAAATACGAGGCTCCTAGGCATGAGTTGAGTTGGATAATGAAAGTAGGAAAGTCGCTGGCAGAACTGGTCCACCTTTCTCAAACACAGAGCATGCTCAGGCCTTAACAAGGAACTTCTCAGAGTTTTGAAAGTGGACTTTTTTCTTTTGAAAAAGCGTCTCAAGCTAATTTGAAATCTATACAACACATTTAACTATTAATAGGAAACCCATTTTTTCCTATAATCTATTTTTGTCTTTCTAATTTTTCAATCTAAAATCAGCCCCTAATTTCTAGCTACTGATAAAGTAATTGCTTGCTGAGTTAGACCTCATTAATTTCCAGATACCAAACATTAGAAGATAAAGACTACATTTCTAAATGGCATAAACACATTAAAAGATTGCTTGTACAATGGGAAATTCTGGGGCAATTATAGAAATACTATATTTTCTACAACCCTCTACCCCACCTATTGCCATTATAAATCTTTCAAAACCTGCTTTAAGCCTATTTCAAAGTTAAAATTCATACTGTCAGTAAGCAGTGATGTACTTCCTCAAACCGTACATTTGTGGAGTATTCTCTTATAGGAAGAGGCATTGACACAACATATTAAGAGACTGCATGATTATAAAAAAAAACAACAACAACAAAAACACTTCTGTAATCTTACTTCAGCTCTCTTCAGCATCTCCCATTTATTAAGTATCTTCATTGCAAAAACTTTATCTGCATTTTTCAGCTTTACTACTGCAACCTGGAAAAGATAAAAAGGAAGTTAAATAAGCCAAAACATGAAAAAACATTGTTTTGCTATTTATGAAAATCTGTATGTTTTCCTTAATTTCTTTTTCACCATCCTGGACTTCACTATCCACACACGATATCGTGCCATCACAACAGCACATTTATTTTGTAGGAGTTCCAAGTCTATTTTATGTTTTCATTGTGTATTCCTCTTTCTAGGTGCCAGTACAACAACAATGATCTGTCTCACTCTCACTTCTTGCTCCATTGCATTGCCAGGAAACTACTAGTGACTTTATGTTCCACGTTCTTGGACTCATCCTCTTAGACTTAGGCAATAACTGAAATTAGTGAACCAACAAAGATGACAGCAATGTGGTCGTCAGTTTCTGAAACTAAAAAACACTAAATATTTTAGCTTTTAGGTACAAATTAAGACAGTAGGTTTGCCTGCAGCTGTTTTCAATGCAACATACTGTCACACACATTATCATCATGTTTATTCTGCAAGGCAATGGCAAAAAAAAAATACTCAAGGTGAATCCTATATTCCTTCCACCTCCTTCATATTCAGCAAATGAACACTGTGTGAAAACAGAAAACACATCATGAGGCAGTTTGGAAAGGTGTCACAAGCTTCTTTAAACCATCTTTAGATGTGTCACCTGCAGCAGCTTCATGAACATAGCAAAAGTGCATGCTGAAGTCTTACATCTTACACTACTTGGATATCTAAACTATATTTAAAAGACTCTTGCCTAGCTACAGATCTGATGGAGCAGCTGTCACTTCTCTTGTGTGCAATAACATATCACCAGCCCTGCTTTTTACATTGCTCCCTTTGCGGGGGGGTGGGCGGCGGGGAGACAAAACGGGAGGGAAGACAAAGGTACTAGATCTACCTGTTTAAATTAGCTAATGAATTAAATTTTTACGAATTGAATTTTTATGATGTGAATTCTACCTTCAAGTCCAGCCTTGAGATCCTTCAAGGTGCATGCAGAGTGACACACACATGCTTCGTTACTTCTGACCATAATCTACTTTTAATTTATAAAGAATACCTGCTCTTCTGTGTGCATTCACCATAATACTCCAGGAGTGAGCATGATAATTTTCCTCAGAAGAGATCAGTCCTCTGTGGCAATATATAACTCATATTGACCCATATTGGAATATTGACCTCCTGTCACCCTGTTACCTGGAAACTCTGAGAAGCCCCTATATGCATCCACCCCTTATAGAAACAGCAGGAGGAAAAAACCCTAATATTGCAACTAGTCAAAAACCTTGAAATTATATCTTATCTTAGATGACAAGGATCCACCTACATGGTACCATCTTGATATAAAACCTTGATATGATTCTACCTTGAACATGTTTAATCCACGTTTAATGATTGTGGGGAAACAGTTAAAAGGATGGTCCTAGAGTGGACCCCAGAGCCACTCTCTGGCAAGAGGAGTTATCCCCAAGCACAGCAGAAAACATTGCAGAGCGGGCAGCCAAAGCCACAGGCAGAAGATACACGCTTCACTCCCACCTGGAGGACTTCACTGAGCGCTACAGCAAACAGATGAAAGGTCGTATTATTTTGCAAGGATCATCTTCTGTTGCCAAAGACATGCTAATTGCACAGCTGCCTACACTCACAACCTCCTGTACAGCATTCAGAGGGACACTGAAGGAGCTACTGGAGCCTCTGGGAGCAGCTGCAGCGTCGGGCTTGAAAACAGGACCGAATGGGAATCAGTGGTAGCATTCAGAATGAGGGGAGAACAAAACAGTCGTGTTTACCAGCTGTGTTTACAACCAGTCAGCAGCACTCTTTCAGTCTGGGAAAGCCATTAATGCTATTCCATATCAATAACCATCGTGAAGAAAAACACAGATCAAGAAGGCATCGCCATTTTTTCTGCAATCACAGCATTTTCTGTGGGTGTCTAAGCATCTTAGGAAAGTAAATTCTAAAACACTTACCCTTGAATTTGACTGCAAAACAGAAAGCTGACACTTCAGCAATAAACAGTCCAACGTAGTTCTCAATTGCAACCAAAATTCCAAAAGTTGATTATAGACCCAGGCAGTGTTTATACACATACAGACATAGTATGTATACCACGGCACAAATAATCTAAGTGCTGTTTTGATGTTCTCTCTTTCTGAAAGAAGTTGTTAGCTGGAAGAAGGGGTAATCATTCCTGTCTAGTTATCCTAAAATGCCTTGTTACTGGAATGTATTTAAACTGGATGTTTAAAGCTTTTTTAATTTATATTTCCCTGTGAGTAGCCCTACAAAAATGACCGGTATGTGCTGATGTAAACATCTTGGTTTTAGTTGGATTTTGTTCTTTTTCAATCTTCCAACAGCTCTCACTTTCCCACAGACAGCAGTACAGCCTGACATACTGTCCAGCACTTTCTGCCCCAAGCTTGGCTTCTCGTCTCTACGCCCTATGTCTGCACATCTCCTTGGCTTAAAAAGCAACTCCTTTTGCACACAAAAGGCTAAAACAGAAGTTGGGGGAAAAAAAGGATACTGGAGTGCTCAGTCACCAAGATTAGCTAGGCCTCTAGAAATAAGAACTATGTTTCAAAAGCACATGGAATTAGCTGTTTAGTTTCTATTGAAAAAATAATGGCATTTAAGCACAACAGCTCTCTGACTCTTCTGACAAAGTCAGAGTTGATGTGACCAACGTTGCCTTGATGGAAGTGGAGAGAGGAAGACAAAAAGTGTCTGTTCATAATTGGATGACAAAGTAGGGAATGACTAACTGCTTCTCAGGAGGAAAAAAATCAGCGGTTTAGAAATATCAGCAACATAGTATGTAACATGTACTTGCACATGGGAAACAGTTTCAAAGACTGAACTTCATATGGGTTTCTAAGGGGCAGAGTGAAGCAAAACAGAGAATTTCAGTATTATTTACAACCTTAAATCTGCTGCACTTTCACACTGCTCAGAGATGTGGACAGGAGCAGTCACCTACCGGACTGAGCAGTGGTTCTCTGCTTTTATTATTAGCTCCCTTCAACTCCCAAGTTTAAAGTCTTTTTGTTTATTTGGAGGTGCATGTTAAGTTTTTTATACTGCGCTGCCTGAAGCCAGCACAATGAAAACACTCGATGCCCACATCACAGATTTTACGTGAATAATCCTCCTCCTCAGAAAATATTTGGTTTCTAAAAGGCAGTAGTCTTGTACACAAGATTTCAAATAAGTTAGTCTACTCATAGAAAGTACAGGGGCACATCGGTAATTTGACCAAAAACGTAAACATCCACAGTTACATCAAACAGGGTAAGGGCTCTAAGGGAAAAAATAAAACCAAAAACTAGGAATTGGTACAGTTCACCCATTATCATAGGTAACGTCCGGTTATAAGCAATTGCTTATACGCAGTAATTGGTTTAAACTGCTTTTTGTCTCCATCAGCCTTGTCAAAACAAATAGAGGTATTTGTTGACTTCATAAATTAAAGGGACTGAATAGCACAGAATGAATCCAAGAACAAGTCAGAGACTGTGCCAACGAAAACTTGCACCAGTTTTGTAGTCTATAGAATTGCAGCATTAAACTGAATCAAGAGACAGAACTGCTCCTCCTAGAAACTTAGAGGAACCTTGGTCTCATATTCTGCTGGAAAGAAAATGCATCCTCCCAGCTTTCTTGATCTGCCTCAGTAAACTACTACAGTCTATGGAATCATTCAAGTATTTTACATTTCATTGTTAAGGTAGTTCCTGGTGTTTTAAGCTTCAGCAAAATTTTCCAGTCCTTTCTCAACCTTGCTTGGCTATTTACTAATTAAAGGAAAATTAGTAACTTCATACAGAATTTGGGTTTTTCTTACACAAAACTCTGGGGAGAAGTTTAAGTCTAATAGCAGATTTAATATACACCCCTGCAAATATTTTTTAAAGCTCCACTTTAAGGAAGTTTCAAAAACCACAAGCATCACTGAGAGTGCTCCAGTTTTCCTCTTCTTGAAGACTTTTTGACAACTGGGTGGAGTGCTGCTTTTCTTCTGGGAAAAGGGATTAGAGAGACAAACACTTTACCTAGAAGAGGACTTCCTCCTCGTGCAGACTGCCCTCAGAAGAGGATGCGGAGAGTTACACTCTCACTAGTCACGTGAGGAACCACCACAAAGAAGCTTCCTGAGGAAGCAGCAGAGTTTTTGTGGTTTAGTGGCTGGAGAGATTGATATTAAATCAGCATACAGACACAGACTCCTAAAAAACCACAGAACGATGCAGGTCTTGCACCAGATTTTTTGACAAAGTATTACCTGCAGTTGGGATTTTTCTCAAATCTTACACAAATGCCACGAACTCAGCTGCAATCACTATTGCAGCACTGAAAGAGCCACTGTTTTATGCAGAACTACGTTCTACACAAAGGAGAATGTGATATTCTCCTTGTGGCAGAGATCAAAACTGGGGAACTCACAAGTAATTCTTAAACAGGCTTGTGGGGGAAGTACTATTCCAAAGAGAGTGACACAAGCAAAAACAATACGTTAGCTAAATAGATACTGCTCTTTTAAAGTCATTTTTACATCTGCTTAGCAGTATCACTTACACAGGGGCAACATCACACAGGAGCATCATCACACTTACACAAGGGCACCTATATTACAGTAAAAAGTCCATTTCCTTCAGAAGCACCTAGAGAAATTTGTTTTTCTGTAACCATACACCAGTAAAGCCCATCTTTACCGCATGAAGCAAACATGTAAATGAACCTGAAACCAACTCTTCTCTGGCATATGCTACGTAGCCTCCAGAAATGCTACCACACCAAAGAGAACATTGCTGAAAAATATTTTCAGTTGCAGGAGTAACAAAAGCATTGCTCAGTGTCTCTTGCTTATACTCCAGATACCAATACCAACTCTTATTTTTTTGTTTTCAAGTAGTAAAGAAAACTTTCTGAACATATTTATTATATTGTTGTCATTTCTAGCATATTTGGTCATCAACAATTCAAGTCAATTATGCATGAGATGGCTCCTTTTATATATATATATATATATACATATATACATATATATACACACACACACACACACATATATAGCCCTGCAGAATGACCATAGCATTAGCAGAAGAAAGGGCCAAAAGCTAAGCTTTATTCACTTTAGTTTTCTCAGCCTCTATAAACAGATACCCCTGATATCTTTAAAATCTAGCAATCAACTGTCTTGATGACTTAAGAGATGATTTAATCAGAAGCAGAATCAGAAGTTTTTCACTATATTTCAAGAGCACCAAGTGAAGCAAACTGAAGCCAAAATAAACATGTGATAAATACTTCATTTCTTATGAAGGAAAATCATTAAACTGCTCATTAAAAACTGGAAAAAAAGGCCAAGAAAAATTTCCATGTGTTTTTGGAGTGTCAGTATCAACATTTGGTCATTTAAGTTCTTGAAAACTGCTTTCAGACTATTCAATTATTAAGATGCTTAGAAATAATTAGATCTTTATATCATCAGCACTCTGTGGTCTCCATCTGCTGACAATAAAAAATTATAGTTAAGCAAAACTTTTATCATCAGACAACTGAAGGCCACAATGTCTTTTAATCTCTGTAAACTTACCTTCTCTGAACACTTAGACTTAAAAAAGAACTAATGAATGTGCAAATCCAAATGTATTTATAGAAAAAGTCAGGTTGACCTACAATATCCTTTATACCCACAGTAACATAGAGGTTCTGCAGGGGTTCCCTGCTCTGAGCTATCGCTCCTCCATGCGCCTAGGCACATTCAGGTGCCTCCTGGCCTCCCCTTTTTATAGGCCTCCCCTTCCCATACATACATATATATATATATATGCGCTTCCCATGGCTCCCTTTGCAATACGTACCTCCCCAAAGGCTCCTCGGCCAATCACCTTCAGGATTTCAAAGTCTTCTTTATGCAGTCGCATCTGTTTCACTTTAGACGTGAAAGGTTTGGCTGAAACAAAGGAAAATATCAATCACTAAAACTAAGAATTCCCAGCTAACAACAGTTCTGAGAACAACACTATTTTGCTGTTATACCTGCATTCCCTAATGCGATATTTTGATGTCTAAAGTAGGAAGATATGGGCATTAAGAGCTAAGCCAAAACTGACTTAAAAAAAAGTTTTGGCAGCTTTTGTTAGAAAAGGCAAAAAAAAAAAAAAAAAAGCTATCTATACTTTTCTTTATTTTTCTTTAGACTTTTAAATCTGTGTTATATGTTGTTATGTCTGATGGTAAAAGCAGAGTGTAACATAATGAAGTGGTAAGTGGTCACTCCAAGGGAAAAACAAAACAAAACACACACAACTTATATTAATTTCTTCACCAGACAGCAAATCAATACTGTTTTCTATGGAAAATTAAAACGCTACTGAAAGATTACTGGAGCAGGAACGCTGCCCCAGGCTGTGCATCACGCAGTATTCCTGCGGATCACTGCTCCAGGATAGAGGATGCTTAACAGCTAACCCTTGGCTGCAGAAGTGACACCAGCTGTATTTCAGCAGACTTCATTATGTGGAAAAAAAAAAAAAAAAAAAAAACCAGAGATATAAAGTTAACCATCACTTCCCTGCCCCTCTTCCCTTCAACTTTTATATCATCTTTGGAAGCAGTAAGCAAAGCAAGGCCTCCCACTGCAGCGAGGCCACCCCAGTGCTCCCCACAGTGACTGGTACCAGCGGAACCACTCTCTCTGTCAGTCCCACTGCAACCTGCCATGCACTTCCAGCATCACACATCAGGGTGCACACCTTTCCCCCCACCCCCAAAACCACAGGAATTAAAAAAAATTAAAATAAAAGGAAGATGGGCATTTTGACACTCCTGAATTAACCAAAGAAATAAGAGCATCTGCTAAATGAAACAGGTGTAAAATAAAGCCTAAACGTTCCCAAAATGAAACACTAATAAATGACCTTCCTCAAGAAGTAGCAAATGATGCAAAAAGAAAATAAACACACTCAAATACCTAGGTAGACTAGCCATCTAGAAGCCCTCCAAAGGAATAGGAGACCTCATGGAACCAAATCCATGGTACTGCTAAACAGTAAAGCAATTACTTTCATAATTACCCTGGATAGTGTCCTATCAGCAGGATTTAGATTTCCCAAGAAACTGGTTTTGTTGCATTAATTAATTACAGTGACATCCAACAGCATCCACAGACACAATTATAAACAACAAATAAAGTGGGGAACAGGCTTCAAAATTAATGTTTTCCTGTATCATAAGAACAACATTTACGACCCTTTAAGAAATCAACATCACTTCATTTCGAGTTCAAATTTCCAAGATTTGAGGAGAAAACATTAAACTTGTTTCCCGGGACAGAGACAGGAGGTTTCACTGGCTCCTATGGGAGCCATGTCCAAATGGTAAAGATGCAGCCATAAAGTGGTAAGACTCTCAGTTATTTTTGCAATACTTTTACTTTAAACTTGTATTCAATTTATTCAAACTATTTATTGATAATATTAAAATACAGATAGATCTTTTTAGAAGTGATTCAACAGATATACTTTTATTAGAATTACAGGCTTCTTAAGCTTTCAATTACTTTTACATCTTAAAAGAAAATCCCTGCACTAGACAAAATAAGCAGCAGTGAGAACCGCTGCCTTCCTGGGAGAGCGTAAACTGCTCTGGCACCAAGTGATTTAATACAACTACTAATACCGCTGATGAATGCGGTTTCCACAAATTAAAACAAGTCATCAAAGTCTTTTAACTTATAAAACAAGTGATCGAAAACAAACGAGCAGTTCTTGACGGCAACATTTTTTGACCATTACAGGCCTGGCTAGAGTACAAGGCAAAAGAGCTTGCTAACAAGCAACCACATAGCTGTTTAAACCACAAAACTCTTGCTCATTTTATACTGCAAGGAAAGGGCTGTCATTTTTTAATTATTGCATTTTGGAATCTTCCAGGGTTCCCATAGGGACACTGGAAAAACAAACATTGTTAAAGCTACTTCAGTAAAATACAGCAGACAAAAATAGGCTTGCATTAGTTCTAATGATTTGTAGTATCAGTGTTAGCAGAAAAAAAAAATCTGTAAACCCTTCTCTGTATCTGTAAATCATTCCCTGTAATTTCTTTATCGTCTCAAGCAACAGACATGTCAATGTACAGCCAAAGAGTTCTAAGTATTATAAAGAAAAATATAGTATTGGGGGGGAGGGAGAGAGAGGAAGAGGGGAAAAAAAAAATAATGTACTGCCTTTGGAACACCATCTAAGTGCCTTGGTTCAAGAAAAGAAAGAAAGAAATAGCAGTCTCTTCTCTTTCTCCTCGATGTTGTTTGTCTGCTGCGCAAACATCTGCTCTTCTTGCGGCAACAACAATCCCGAGCACAGAGAACTTGGCCCGGTCAGGGGTCTTGGGAGGCCAGTCCTCAGGCAGTTCAGGCGTGCAGCCTTGGCGACTCCGAGGCTCAGGGGCAAATCTCTGCAACTCGCTTGGCAGGCGTTGGGATGGGGTCTCTACGGGCCATGCATCCCCAGGGGCCCTGCAATGGCCCGGGGCCCTCTTGGACACATTGGTCCACAGCTCTTCTTCCCCGTCCTTTGCAAAACAAAATAATGAGGCAGGTAACAGCTAGAAAATAACATGTTCTTTTTCATGAAGAGCTGCAGTCTCCTTGTCATATGGTACTACTGCAGAATGACACGCGGGTTTTGCAGCTTTTTGAGAGCAAAAGGCGACACGGTAGCAGCCTTCACTATTAGAACTGATCTACAAAAACCACTGGCCACCCGTCCTGGCCAAGGCAGCCAGCGTTTCCAGGTCTCAGGCTGCCTGGGAAACTGGTCCCACTGCCCTCTTGGAGGGGCTCCTCACACTCAGTCAGTTGATTACACATAGCAGGAAAAACGAGTCCCAGAGTCCCCTCTCCGGAGGAAACCACCTACGGAGGCCAGCAAGCTGCAAGGAGCGAGCTATGAGGGCCAGTCAATTCTCCACTTCTTTGGGCATCTTTCCCCACGTTTTACACTCTAGCCACTTAGCCCACTTACGTTTACATCGCAGTCAAGTAATAAATATCAGTAACAGCAGAACTGCACCAGCACCTGAGATTTCTTTCCATTGGAGGTTGAATGGGCTGTCAGCTACCTTACAGTTCCAACAAACACCCAGCAGGAGAGACGCAGAGCAACAACAGACTGGGAAGCGGTGGCCCCGAGCCTCAGCTCAGCCCATTTGCAAAGAGGAAAAGAAACTGATATTAGCAGTACTTGCAGCATATTTAACCCCAGGGGTATTTTTTAGACTGTTAGAGATAAAATCCCATCATCTCCTGAAGACTTGGTACAGGGAAGACAGCGACAGATGATATCCCAACACCATCTATTGATATTCCACCACCAACACTGTGCAGAGGCCAAAATTAAACCCAAGTAAGATGCAGATCATGTTGCCTGCTTGAAAAAAACTTAATCATCTGCAGGCTTGGACCAGCAACTCAAAACACACACCCACAGCTGCTTCAGAAAGAAAACAAAACAGAGCAACGCTGAGAAATTCTGGTTCATCACAGCTCCTCACTGATGGGGTAGCTGCTTTTCAGATAAATGGCCAAATAGCTTTGGCCAGGAAATTCTTCAGACCAGCAGGTCTCAGGAAAAGAATTTGGGAAGTATTGCTTCCCAGAGGAATTACAGACATGTTTCCCTAGTGAGCCAGGGATCATAGAGCGAAACCAGCCTTCTCCTCTCTACGTTGGTCAATGCAAGCTACCAGGTCGAGTCAAAGACTGAGGAAATCAAAACTGCATCCACCAGAATTATCAACAGCAAGAGTTCATTACAATAATAAGCTCCAGTTGCTTGCCATTTCATAGGATGGGCACCTTTCCTTCACTATAGAACAATTACAGAAATGTAAACAGACCCCAGTACCAAGCAGCAAGGTGTGATGCCCATCACTTGAGAGGCCAGCAAAGGACGTTCTGCTTCCTCGTCAAAGCAGGCAGAGCACCAGCATTAACAGCTCTGATTTTAGAGGTGTTCTAGTGTTGAGGACTTATTTTTCTGTGAGCCCTGGAGGGACCTGAATAAGCATTCTTGTATTCCAGGCCCACGCAGCTGTGTCTTGTCCCATCCCCGCAGTGACTCCTGTGAGCTGGGACTCTGGAGCACATCAGGGTGGTTCTGATTCAGGGCAGATGCTACAGGAGGTTTCCCAAGCCCCACAGAGGGGTGTGCGGGAACACTCCTCCCAAATAAACACAGCTACGGAAACCAAAGGAGGAGTAAGTGCAAACGCCAAGGCAGAGCTGCTTAAAGCCCAATTGTTGTAGAGCAGTTGAGGGGCAAAACCCTGCAGCCGGCAGGGAGAATAGCCGAACCACAGAACATTACTTAAGACAGTGTAAAAACACAAGCCACAAGTGCTCTTTTCAGTTTTAATGGTTCAGATTCTGCTTTCACTCTCTCAGAATTTTTTTTAATATGCTTTTCTTAGTGAGTACTAACTGCCAACATTGGTAAGTACAAGTTACAAACCCAACATTTTCCAAGAATGAGAAATATGTCCATGAATTCCTGTGCTATGGTATAGACAGACACAATATTCTGGATCCCGTTCATCTTGAAAAAAGTAATCTGTTCTCCTTTAAGGCAGCTGGAGAGCGTCCAACCATCTTGGGCTACAACTACATGAAAAATTCTTCAACGGGAATTTAAAGTCAGAGAGAGAAATAAAATAGCTTTCCCATATATATGAGTAGTTCTGTTTCCCCCCATGATTGAGATGAAAAAATAACCTCAACATTCATGAAACACCCACTGTAGATCTGGGCAATTCTTTCATTCCACATTAAAATACAGCCATTATTTTATATATTACCATCCTTTTACTTCACAAAAATTCCAATAAACCACCTTATGCTTAAATGCTATTATATTAGCAGCAAAGTGAAGTTTTAAACTTTAATTCATCCTGCTGCGCACAGGAATTTTGATGCAATTCTTTCAGCACTGTCAGGATAAATTTGACTATAGCATTTCTGTTTCAGCTAGTAGAGGGTGGAAATGCAATCAAGAGCACACACACAAAATGTGGTATTAAAGTCTTGTAAGGCTAATGAAGTAGGAAAAAAAAGGTGGTCTTGCATGTAAAAAGCCAAATGATCCTTAGGCTCTGTCCCTCGCAGAGCTGGACACAAGCCAATTTAAAATAAATAACTAAATAAAAATCACACTTTTGCCTTCAAGCTTAAACTTTGCACCCCTCTATTTCACAGGTAAGTCAATATGCTGGTACTTTACAGTCAAAAGTCTTAAGACACTTGAGCTGCAATTCTAAAAGTACAAAAAAAAAGTACACCGAGAAACAAAATGAATATTTTAAGTAAAATTCTTACTCCTAGGCCTTACTTTCTTTCTGTAAAATGGAGGTATCGCTATTTAACCTGACCAGGCTATTAAGAAGTAAAATCTTACTGTTCATAAAAGATTCGATACTCATGTAATGAGTATCAGAGAACGCTCGTGGACACTGTTACTTATATTTACTTTGCTACAGATCTCAGCAGCCTACATCAGGGCTGGAGTTCTCTTGTTGGCAAATAATATACAGACACATACACAAATAATCCTAATTCTGCCTTTATTGACAAGACATTTTGAATGAAAACTATGATATCAAATCAAGCATATACCTGACTAGCCTTTGGAGTTTAAAGATTTTTAAAAGTTCAAAATTCAAAAAAGGAGGATTTGCTTTGATACTACATATGTTACGAGGGAGCATTAAAATCTACGCAAAGATGCTTTCCATACAGACACAGCTATTGGAAGAGAGAGCATGCATTTAATTAGCTCAGCAAAGCAGGCTCGTTTCCTAAGATAGTAACGCACACTAATTTTACTTAGTGCTTATTTTTAGATACTTCATATAAATATTACAATAGCACTAAATAAAAAAGGTTTCTAATGACAGCTATTAAACATTTGAAAATAGGATCAAGACATTTTTAAAGTAAAATGACTCCTAGGAATTTACGACTTGACTGTGGAAGTAAGTTAGAGAAGGCTTGTTCCGATGAAAAATACTTGGAGGGAAGTAAATTCATAGCTCACTTTTCCAAATGTCTCTGCCTTCCACAGACCACAACAGAGCAAGCTCACAGTGAAATTCGAACATGAATAAGTGTTACTAGGAGGGATAAATGACATCTGCACATTATCTGATGAAATACATGGTTGCTAATTATTTCATCATCTCTCTCTGTTCAGCAAGAGCTCCCCATGCAGGTATCTGCTTACGACACCTCCTCTTCCGCCAGACTTTCCTCTGGGCTCTTCGGCAGTGGCACTAAATGCACACAAGCAAAACAGCATTGTCAAAGACAGTCAAAACCTTGCGAAATCGCAATCCTACAATTCAATATAAAAACTGTACAAACACACTATTAATAAAAATGAAGATCAGTCATAAGAATAAGCAAGTGTATATTTGGCACATCAGTTAATTTTGAGGAACGGATCATGAGGCTATCTATCCATATAATTGCAAATAGATACTGCTATTTTAAACCATTCTTGAAAGACATTATTCCATAAGAGCATATACTGCACTGCCCAACCATTAAGAAAAGCATTAGCACTGCAGCATTTTCCCTTACACAGTTTGTTTTTTCTCCTGATCTCAAATTATCACAAACGTACAGCAACTCCTGGCCCTTCCTAATACCAGTTTTTAGATCGTTCCTCTCTATTACCTCGGGAGATGTGACAATCTTCCTCATACTTTTATCTTTGCTTCACAGTAAATATTCTCTTTGAAAATCAATTATCTCTTGCTATTTTTCAAATTCTCTAGCTGTATCTCAGAAAATAAAACTGATTCTTGAAACTAAGTATAGTATTCTGGAGCCTGGATCATGTCACTCCTCAGAGAACACTTAACATTCACACACTACATATACAAAAAAAAAACAGCAAAAAAATTCCCCAACGNAAAAAAAAAAAAAAAACCAGCAAAAAAATTTCCCAACACCATAATACTTTTGCCTTGGATTCAGTTTATTATCAGTGTGCAATCCGTGAGCAGCTCACACCTTGCCAGCTCTCTTGCCATCTATATTAATGTTTCTTTCCAGTCTAATCTTTCTCCATTTGTCATGAACAGATGGCATTCAACTGTTTGTCTAAACATCATTAATTTATCTCCCAGTGCATTGAAAAGCAGCTTTGCACACACCTGGAAAAGAGAAGCCACTCAGGCCACATAGAGTAGCTGGGCGAGATAAGCAACTGGAGCAGTGTTCACTCGGCGGAGTAGTGTTCACCCGGAGGAAACAGGCTGCTTATCTCGCTGCCTTCATGGAAAGGCCCTTCTCAGAATAGGGCATTTTGCACTTACTTAATCTTGTTATTTCTATTTTTTTCCAAATGATTGTGGCACAGGCAGAATTATTACAAGCAGAAGCAACAGGAAAAGTTTATATACATAACATTATATACATAACCCCTGTGTACATTTTTGCAGTGCACTAAACCAGCGGCCAAACGGGGAGCCCCAGAGCTGCTGTTCACACACAGCTGCTATTTAGTTTCCATTCTCTTGCTCTCACACTGAACAGGCTTTATTTTAAATCACCAGTTCAGACTACACATCCCCATCAGCAACAGATCCCTTCACGCACACGAACACTTGAATTGCTGCCCGGAGAGTGCCAGAGCCTTGGGGTGGCCCTGCAGGAGCTGCGCCAGCACCAGCAGCCTCGTCCTGCAAATGCTGCTCCTGGCGCTTCAGCTGGCAGATTCCCAGCATCCCAGGCACAAGCCTGAGCTTCACTGGCCACTTCTGCTCCACAAAGTAGTTTTTCTGCCTTTTTTTTTTTTTTNGTTGTTGTTGTTGTTGTTTTTTTAATTTTATTTTATTGGGCCCATCCGCAGATTCCTGGTGCAGTAACTGGTAGTTACAACCAATACAGATCTGCTTGCTCCCTCCAGCTCCCTTAGTAAACCAATTTCAAGAAAGTACAAATAAATATTTTGTATAAAGGTTGGGAACTCCAAGAATAACAGCTTCTCTTCTTACACCTTCATTTAAGAAACAAACATGGAAAAGATGACAAACAGCAAAGCAAACCGTCGCTTGACTGAAAATAGGCATGCTTTTGCTAGAAACCTGAAAACCACAAACAGTGTTTCCCAGGAAAGTAATCTAATACACATTAATTAATAGGGCAACTTCCGCCACGGGCTTTCAAGATCTCTTGGGCCCAAAACCTCAGCAGATTGCAAACATTTAACTTCTATTGCAGGAAGTAGGACACACGCCACTAAACTCTATTGACCCTACTGCAAGCTTCCAGCATCATGGAAGACGATTTTCACTTTTCTATAGTTTTATTTGCATATGTAAGACTTCATTATAAAAGAAATGGAAAACAAAGCCAAGATAAGAGACTGCATAAGCTTCTTTAAAAAAAAAAAAAAAAAGAAAAAAAAAAATGTTCTTCAAGCACTTCAAGCAGAAGCAAAATACTCAAATTAGGTAGGTGACACTGAAGATCAGTGGCCTAGGTTAACAACTACTACTGTTTCATAGCTCACTCTCAGACACTCACTCTGAGGAAAATTTAAATCAAAATTATTTTCCCTTTGAGAATTTCTAAGTACTTCTCACATAATCTTTCCATCAAACATCAGCTTATCCACCTAACTTTTACAATGAAGCTTTCTGGACAAAAGAACCCAGGCTTAGAGGTTGAATGCCAGAAGTTCTGCAATATAAGAGTTTCTCAGATGACTCGCACAACCCTTGCAAATGATTGTTTCTTCTGCAGTCAGTTGGTGCATTGTCTTCCTTCCCAGACACTGCATTAAGACAGCTTTCCTCTTTTTTTTTTTTTTTTTTTTTTCTCTCGCTGTGCTCCCTGCATTAAGCCAAAGCGGGGGGCTCAATTGGGACTCACCCCAATGTACTGACCTACAAAGCACCAGTGTCCACCACAGAACTGAGTCCTATTGCTTCTTGGTCCAAGTTTCCAATCAGGAACAATTCAGTGCTGCTTCAGGTGTCAACAGTGTCTCTAGTTGAGCACAACTGTTCATTTAAGTCAGCCACTAGTGGCTGCTGGAAAGAATACAGATTTTGTTTCAGCCCAAAGTTCATCTCTTACTCACTTTAATTCATGCTCAAAGATGGTAGCACCAGTATTTTGGCAAGCTGTAGTATACAAGCTGCAGAGAGAACTTTTCACATATACTGTGTTAAATACTTTCTCGCAAAACTAATGATAAATACATGCCTTCATCTTAAATCCTTCTGAACATTTCAAAAGAGGAATTCAACTCAAAAAGCAGCAACTACAGCAGACATTTGGTTGGCAGTTGGCAGTGTAAATTGCCTCAGCCCCATCTGTGAAGCTGAGAATCAGCTAAGCTGTAATATTTCCCCCATCTATGCTTACACTTTTTAGAACATTCTAGAATAAGTGTGAATTTATGTTCGTAACATTTACTGAGCAATACTGGTTGTCTGGAATGAGGGAAGGTTGTGTTTCCTTTCACTGCACTGGCAAACAGGCACTACCTCAGTAGGTTTTCTACAGGCAAAGACATTTCATTTGAGCTGCATATCTCTCCATTGATATTAATGCAGCCAGTAAGATTAAATAAACAAGAAAATGTATTAGATACACTTCAATCAGCAGAACCTAATGAAATTTAGCCCAGAAGGAAGTAGAGCAGGAAGCTGGAGTCTCTTCAAGCAGCACAAGAGAAAGAGCACAGTTCCAGAAGACGCAGAAGATCAGAAAAAGATTTCTTTTTTCACTCAATTGCCTAAGTCTAAAATGTAATGTTTTTATTTATTTATTTTTAAGTCTAAAACCTGTTTTATAGATGGCCATCTTAAAATCCCCCAAATGTACTGTAACAAATTAATAAGCAATCCGTTTTTAAGCATTTCAAGCTGAGCACTAACTGGATCTGGGAGCCTACTGAATTAAATGGAAAAGAAAGGAGCACATAAAAGTTTATCTTGATTTCAGTCACGCTCTTGACAGTCTCACGTGACAATTTACTACAAACTAACTAGAAGAGATAAATCTACATCATGACAGATTAATGGGACTCACTGTTAATAGTCCAGACAATCCATCCAAGACATTTTTTTTCATAAGATCATTTTGGAGATGCCGCCATTTAATGCTTTCATTAAGAGGAAGCAGACATGAGAGCACACTTAACATGCTTTAAGGGCATATATTGGTACGATGAAGTTCAATGGTAGAAAATAACACATATACAACTTACAAAAAAAAAAAAAAAGAAAGAAAAAGAAAAGGAAAGAACATACAGCTTCAAAATGTGAAAACAAATATGAGAACTCACTAGACAAAAAAAGACATTATACTGGCTCACAGCTAAGAGTGCACCCTGTGATGCTATCTCAAAACTGGTAAACCCTCTGCACAGCGGCTTTGGAATTACTGTGCCTGAGACAAGGGCTCAACAGCAATGGGGTCTTGGCTGTAGCCACAGCTCCCACTTCAGCATCGCACCTCGAGGCAGACAAGAAACAAGTGGGTCAGGAAGGCAGAGACAGCCTTGGCAGAAACACCAGATTACACAGCAGGCAGCTGAAGATTCAGCCTGACATTTGAGAGCAGCCTTCATAGATGGCACAGATTGAAAAAAAGATGGAAGCAATTTTTGCCTGAAGTCACAAAATCAAAAACAACAACTTTAAATTGACTGTGCTACTTAAAGCTAGGAAGATTTAGAAAAATGTATTATGGAAAAAAAACTTCCAACTTTACAAATAAATAAACAACGGAATCAGATGCATGTGAACAATTATGCAATTTGGATCTTTAAAGGGTTTTAAAAACTGTCTAAACAACCCCTTGTATGACGTGGCCCAAGCATGTTTGGCCTCTCCTGAGGAACGGAGAATGGAAGAGTTTACAGCTTCACAACCACATGTTGTGCCCAGCCACTGGGTCTCTCAAACAGCACCTCACCAGGTTAACAAAAATTATATAAATAAATTCTCATTTGTACCAATTACTAGTGCTAGCTTGACAGCATCTGATCAAAAGGGGAAGTGAAGCACAAGAAAAAAAGCAAGTAGACTGCAGCACTCAGGAGGAAGCACTGGGGACACTACAGACCCAAAAGGTATCAGTGAAAGAGTGCTCAGCCAAGCTTACTGTCCCCCTATCGCTTCTTCAGGGGTGTCTGGGAGTAACCTCGGAGTAACCTGCAGAAACTGAGCTGTTGAGAAAGAGGTTTGTACAAAACCCACAAAAAGGAGCTTTCTGCAGAAGGCCATGCCTGTGGACAATGCCAAGTTCCTTAAATCAACTCACACCTCCAAACAAACCTCAACTGAAAAGACAACAAAAGGCTTTCACTCAGTTTCCAAACTTCTCCACAAAACATACTAGTAAGCTCTTCTCAAGCCTCCTTCCTACCATGCAAACGCATCCTAGTACAAACATCTAGACAGTTGTGCTCAGAGTCCTCTGGAAGAATAAGAAGTGATGTCTGAGCAGATGCAAGGATGAGGGCAGCCTTC
Source organism: Crypturellus undulatus (assembly GCA_013389825.1). Classification (NCBI taxonomy): domain Eukaryota; kingdom Metazoa; phylum Chordata; class Aves; order Tinamiformes; family Tinamidae; genus Crypturellus; species Crypturellus undulatus. The sequence goes on along the minus strand of VWPW01027045.1, from coordinate 234,787 downwards.
CAGGAGAAGCTCCAGTCCATAGAGCGAGTTCAGGACTTCTGAAGGCTCCAGATGTTACACCAGGCGTAAGGTGGTGCTTTAAAGCCACCTCTCTGGAGCCACCAGAGAGGTGGCTTTAAAGCACTTCAAGCAGCATCTCTCCATCAGCCTGTACTACAGCACGGAGAGTGAGGAAGGTTTTATACTAGGCATCTACCAAACTCTTATCGCCAAACCCTATGCAGATCACAGGAAACATGATTAGAAAAAAAGAATTAAACCAACACCATATCCTTCCAGGCCAAAGCTCAGAAGACTGCAACAACTTTTATGCATTGCAAGCAAAAACCAATCCCGTTTGATGCGCAAACAGGCAAAAAGCCCTTTTGTGCACAGTGCAGCAAACGGAAGCACAACGAAGTGTTCTTAATTAAACATGCTGCAATTTTTATGTACAGAAATGTGATTTTCAATATTAACACTAATGACAGTTGTTAGTAGAGGAACCAGTACACTTGAAATGTTGCAAAGTCATGTACTAGAAAAAAGAAGATGGAAAATAAGGTTTTAGTCACATTAGAAGACATGGTGGAGGAGGGCACAAGAATACTGTAATGCTGTTATTAAAAGGGTCAAACAAGACTCTGTGATATATTACATGTGTAAAAAAAATTACATGTTCAAAACAGAAAAAAACAGTTTAGATCCTTGTGCTATATCTAACTTTTAAATAAAAATAATTATGAGGAGATTAAAGTGAGAAGGATAGTGCCTAACTTCATGTAACAACAGACATTTCTAGATTTGAACAACTGTAAAATTGCAATCAGAATCTTATGACATCTGATAGAAATAATTTTGGTATCCACTATTATCATCATCATCTACAAATTTGAAATACTGAGTCCACAAGTCAACAGTTTTCCCAAAAGATTCAGGTCTCTTCTTGAAAATACAACTGACATAAATAGCCAAGACTATACAAAGACCAAAATCAAACAGGGCAAGTTTCTTTTCCTTAGTAAGATGAAGAGATTCCTCTCTCTTTTTGAAAACTGTATAGTTTTAGGCTCCATAGAAGCAAGATGGCCATTACTTAATAATATTAAAGGATTACTTTTTGACCTGATTGGCCTCCTCTCCTCCCAAAGGACATAAAGAAGCCTCCAAAGGTCCAGTTTAGTGCGACAAAGGCAATTAAGGGACTGGAGTATGTATCATCCGAGGAAAGACTAAGTAAGCTGGGCCCGTTTAGCCTGCAGAAGAGAAGACTGATAGGAGATGTGATCAACATGTACTTTGGGAGTGAATGTAGGGAGGATGAGGCAAACTCTTCTCCATGGTGGCCAGTGATAGGACAAGGGGTAACGGATGCAAGTTGAAGCACAGGAAGTTCCATCTCCATGTGAAGAACTTCCTTCCTGTGAGGGTGACAGAGCCCTGGCACAGGCTGCCCAGAGAGGCTGTGGAGTCTCCTTCTCTGGAGACCTTCCAAACCTGCCTGGATGCCACCCTGTGCCACGTGCTCTGGGTGTCCCTGCTGGAGCAGGGGGGTTGGACTAGATGATCTTGAGAGGCCTCTTCCAGCCTCAACCATTCTGTGATTCTGTGAATGGGAAGTTAAAATGTTCTTCTATGGGAATGAAAACTGTGGAAGAACGGCTTTGCCTTGGACATTTAAGTTCTGCTACTCTGTTCCTTAACCTGGAGCAAAAAGACATGCAGCTTTTCTGGCCAGTGCCACTCAACTCAGAATAGCAGAACCTCAGTACAGCTGCAGAAATAATGCATGCCCATCTCCATGCATCCAGGTTTATTTTTCAATTCATTCACTGTTTTATCCATAGATCAATCACACTGAACAAGTGTGTGTGTCCCCCTCCTCTCAGTAGATTAGTTGTCATCAAAAGAAATTTTACTTGGAATAAAAGTTGCAAAGGGAGCAGTTCTGAAGAACACTCTTTTTCCCAGAAAAGCTGAGATGCTCCTCTCTGCATCCCAAGCAGTACAGAAGCGCCAAGCAACTGCCACAGCTGGAGATACCTGTAGAAGGTTTGATAAATGAACAAAATTACTAACTATATGTATTAAAAAGCATCTAGATCATCTGGCTATTATTTATTTTGATGAACCAGAACAAATACATTACAAGTACTCCTGTTCCATACAAAAATCAGAGAACGCTTGCCACAAAAGCCTTTTATCTAGATATACACTAGTGTTCGATTCAGTTGGAAGAAACAGCTATTTACTTTTGTCAACAAAAAGTCAGCCTAAGACAAACGGTTAAATTAAGCTTGCAATATAACCTAAAAGAATTTCTGTACCCTCCCCTTTGAAATCGGTAATTCAACCATCAAAAAGTGTATATTGAGAATGAAGCCTCGATTAAAAGAGCTGGGAAGAAAAGGGCGGGGGGGGAAGCAAACAAAAAGAAATTCACATTTTAAATATGGATACAGTAAGGATTTAAACTACTCAAAACGTTGCTCAGGATTTCAATGTAAATGCTTTTACCTCCTTTTTTTCTTGAATTGTTTTTAATTATTATTATAATGCAAATGATCCCATGAAAGACAAACTCTTCCAGTGGGACCTTATTCCTTGGTTATTGTGAGGACTTCCAGCTTCCTTCCTGTACTCCGCCAGATCCCATGATTCAGGTTGGGTGGCTAACCTGGAAAATTCTGCCGCGTGTGATAAGAGGCTGCACTTCAGCAAGGACACAATAGCTGCCCACGCTTCAGCGCCCACAGGCAGCACAGACGCGGAGGCAGAGCGAGGCTCTCCTTCCCTCATTTGAACTCACTCAGCTGGCACAGGATCTCTTTCCCACTCTTGCAGTCCCTTGGGTCGCTACAAATCAAGACCAAAACAGGACCCAGCTGTTTCGGCTTGTTGTTCAAGCCTATTCAATTACAGCTGAAGGGATGAGTATTTCCTGGCAAAACTTTCCTCTGGGACACTTACTCATGTGAGAAAAACACAAGGATTGATCAGGTACATCCAGCAATGACAAAGCTGGGTCTGTTAAACACACTGGCCACATGAAGAAGATGTTTAAGGATTTAAGAAGATACAACTCAAAAGAAAGTAACTGTGATTAAGCTCCAGCAGATGAGTTAACACAAAGAAAACTAACAGCAAACTCATCATAAAGATGTGGTCATTCTACCTAGCAGTTTGGACTGAAGATCTCCCTGCCACTCAGTGTAAGGCCCGAAAGTCAGATTTATAAGCAAGATATTATTAACAGGTTGTCATTCTACTCCATTATGCTAAGCTTACATGTGTAGGTGCAAGATGAGTGGTTATTAGAGAATATACACAAAGCACCTGTGTTAGAGGTGGGGATGCCAGTGGGAAGCAATTGTTTGAAATTCAAAAACATTTCTGGTTTTATGTTTGCTAGTAAAGGCCCAGAGCTACACGTGCTCCAGAATAAAAGGGATCAAACTATCATGTCTGTCTGTCTGTCTGTGAACAGACAGGAGAATATAACCTAAAACTGCAACTGAAGCAATATTTGGAAAAAAAATTTAAAAAAAAAAAATCCTACTCTCAAATGACTGTAGTTGTTTGGGTCTAAACAAAGGATGAACACAAGTTCACCCACTTTACCCATGCTCTGAGTGACTGTAGACTGAGTTTGCGATTGCTCCTCTGAACACTGAGTGCAGCCAACAGGCAACGTTTGAGACGCAGCCTTCCAGGGTGGGAAACCATTTTCCTATGGAAGTTCATAAAGGTAACTCACCACAAGGCATCTTGCTGAAGCACAAGGAAACCATAAGGAATAAATAAATAAATAAATAAATAAAATAAAATAAAAACAGGGCAGGAAATCAAAGTACTGAAGGCAATAAAAAGCCTCCAAGCCAGTTTTTCTTAAACTTCCTATAAGCCACTTGATCTAAATGATACCACACAAATCCTCTGGTAATGCTGTAGCACACTAATACAGCCAGTGTTTTGTCCTAAAAAACAAGAACAAAAAAAAACCCAACAAAACAAAAACACACTCTTGAAAATAGTAATTTCAGAAATATGCCCATTCCACATGTGCATTTACTATAACTGCTGAGCATACAGAACAGATCCACAACTAGATCCGCAATCCTGAAAAAACTCATTGACTAGACCACGCTTTGGCAGTAGTGCCTCCATGCTTAAGACAGTCAATGGCATTCGGTTGCAGTCACATACGCGGTGCTAAAATCCAGTTAAAGACTCAATGAGCTACAAATTTTCACCTAGAATTTGGCCCTCAAATTTTGACAGTTCTCCTGGGAGCCTTGAAATTGCACTTGTTTAAAAATCTTTCTAGTTGCAGCCCTACAGAAGGAAATGCCTCACAACATTAAAGAAAATTTCAGCTAGTACTAAAAAGCCATATTCCAATTGGAAAGTTTGTCCTCCTAGAATTACTATATTTTTTGCAACTAAATTGTTCTAGTATCTAGAGAAAGCTGATTTTCTCCTAAATTATACCATGTGTAAAGACCTAACGCTAATATGACACAGAAAAGTCTGAATGCCAAATAACACACCAAGAATCCAGAACAAGGAGTGACCAGTTGAAGTCTTTGCTTCCCTCCTCAATTTCAACTTGATTCAACACCTTTCCCACAAAGCACAAGAATAAGAGAAAAAACAATAGAAAAAAAAAAATATGACCCAAGGGTATTAAACACAAAGGAACCATCCCTGGGGCTCGGAAACCACCTGAGCTGCAGCACTCAGCAAGAGCAGGCAGGAGAGCAAGAGTCTCCTGCGAGTCCCATCCGGCCTCCCCTAGCACCCACAACCAGCCCTTTATAAGAAACCAGACTTGCAGATAGTTGCCCTTGGAAGAATCAAGGCCTGAAAGGGGTGTTATATTTTTGCAATAAGTTTATAGTATTTTGAGGGCGTGCTTTACATTACTAGTTCATGAGATAGCTTCTGTCTTCTGGGAGATAAAAAGTTGCACAGCTTCCAATGACTTTCACCTTGAATTTAAACACCAAAGCATTAAACCAATGACTACAAGCAATTTAAAATACAATCTTCTCTTTCTACTCCATGCATCACCTGCCAAAGCAAAAAAAGCCTCTCAAGCACAACTCATCTGGGAACTGAACAGTTTTGGCAAGGAGAACTGATGCATTTTAACTACAGAAAAATGAAGCATCAAGCCAGTGCGGTAACATTTATTTGCAGGCTGGAGTGAAGCAAGCAGACAAAAACAAATAAGAGACTATTCCTGGAGGAACAAGGTTTCATTGCCTTTGCCCACAAATAGCTAGTGGCGGGGAAACCGAATCCTTTCAAGGACAGGAAGAGCAAACAGACGACTTTTGAGTATCTCCCTACACGAAGGCTTGGAAATAAATGATTTTGGTAATAAAAACTGTTCAAATATGTCTGTATTTTACTTTTTTTTCTTCCATTTTAATACCAGAGAAGCTGGATACTAAAATTCAAATTCATAAATTAAAACACTGCCACCATTAAAGAGTGTAGAATATTGAGAACACGCTTGATTCAAGGCAATCTCACATACTCTACTCTTTACATAATAGAAAATATTTTCTTTTGGAAATTAAGATCCTAAGACTGAATGAAAACTGGTAAATAAACTGAAGCTATATTTTCAATAGAGCAAGGTCCATTTACTTTAAAAATGCCTTTTCATTAAACTTTTAGAAGTTTAGAAGAAACTGATTTCCCAATTTTCAGTACTCATGCTGCTATATTCTGGAAGACAAAACAAAACGAACAAAAACTACACTTATATTGAATGATATAAAAAGAACTAACTCAAAAGATTAATATATTTGGCCATCAGAAAATTAAACGTCTTTAAATATAGTGTTGTACTACACATAATATTTATGGCTGTTAGGAATTTACTTACATTTATACACTTCTGTAATTGCTGTAATGCCGGTGTTATTGTGAGGGTCCTTTGCTTACACTGCTACACATTTCCCGTGGGCACACACTGTCTGGAGGTACCTGGGTGCTCACACTGCTCGAACCTGAGTAGAAAGGTAAGGTCCTACAAAGGATGCACGAAGAAGTCCATTTCTCAAACCTCATTTCAGAGAAGACGTCTCTTACAGCACAAGTGCAAAATTCACTGAAGGGCCAAGCACTTACGGGACTTCACAATTCAGCATAAAATCAGAAACACTTACTCTAAAGCTGGAAGGAGAGAGCCTGTACATCTTCATTTTATTCATATCAGTACAAAGGTCATACTATGAAGGGAAAATATATTTTAAAGAAGTGCGCGTTAACATGCAAAGTCATCATGCCTTCAGTTTCCTGATCAGGAGTATTTTGATGCACTTAAATATTTTTGTGCCACTTTATCCTAAAAAACTGTATGTAAGTTTTCTTATTTTTATGCTTCCCCTGCCTCCATTCAATTACGTTACTTGAACATAAGCAAGTATAAATGTTTCTTTTCAGATTTTTTGATACTATCTTCAAAACTCTTACTAGTTCAGTATAGGGGAACAGAGAGTAAATCTCTCTGAATTTATCACAAGGAATTTATCACAAGTCTCATCCCGTGCATAGTCAGACATTCCTCCTGTTTGCTCTGTCTGCTCGCAGGAAGCAAGCAAAATTTCTCATCTCCACATCCTGCCCTGAGTTTTTAAGTAGTAATACCTTGTTGGAATCGCAACAGTTAAATAGCATGGGAATTACAACAAAGGTCATAGCTACTGCTGCCCAAAGCGCCCATTTGAGAGGACGGTACAGATTACAAGAACATCTTTTTGTACAACCTTTTCTTCTATAACTACTTAGCACATCTTGTGGGAAATGGGGAGGGAAGAATTTGGGGAATATGTTTATGGGTTTGGATTTCCCTCTGCCCTCATATTTATATGGTATTAGTATATCAATGTTTATGTACTGTGCATTACTAACTAATTAGAGGAGGGAAAAACCAAAACAAACAGTAAGTGCTTTCAGCTTAAATGTTGGGCCTGGTATCCAGCTGACATAAACCAGCAAAGTTCCATCAATTCCAAATCATAGCTTATGTTCTAGGATCACTTTTAAAAGTCATTATAATCAAGTTGCCCTTTTCTGTTGTTGGGCTAACACAGGACCACACAATATGTTCTATCTCTGAAGTAGTTGCAAAACGAGGGTCTGACTCTGGAAAGCTTTAATTCCACCAGGAATTCAAGTGGCTATTTTGTCCCTTAAAACTGCACAATCGTGTATTAATGTCTGCACTCATTTTTCCCCTCACCATCTCCATGTTTTGCACTGAAAAAAAATAGCTCTAATAAGACAGTGTAAAAACATCCCTACTTTTTGTGGTGAAGCAAGATCAAATCAAGACTTTTCCAAAGCCGATCTAGACTAGTCAGCTAGATAAATCTCCAGGGCACTCTTGAACAACTAGCAGAGCCACCCACATTCCCACCAAGGAAGCTCTGGCCCACACTGAGGAACTGGATATTCAGTTGCCGTAAATCTGCCAGCAAACAGCAGGCTACTTCCCCAAGCCTAGTGCTGACTGCAACAAATCACCCTGAATTCCCAGCGTTTTGCTGGTGCTTAAGGGTATTTTTGCTGGTACCTACAGGGAGGAGGGAAACCAACAAATTTCTCAAAAGGCAGCCTCAAAATCCCCTTCATTCAAGCCTGAGATTTTAGCAATCTCTTTATTTAATTTCCACTGTTTCTTAGCTTTTCAGTTTCATTTCAGGACCCGAAAAGCAATGCATTAAAAGATGCAGCTATTTAGCTGGGCAGAGGGAGGACACACCATTGTTGTTAGGATCGCAATTGGGATAAACAGCCAATTTGCTGTACACGCTGGTAGAGCACTTCCACCCCCCAGGTCTTGAGGACAACCCTCTTCCACTCATAATATTTGTGTTGGACATAGCAAACACTTTACACTGCTGGTCTCTAAGACAGAGTGAGAATTATGGGAACAGAATTTAAAGAAAAGCCCTAAGCTCACGTTAAATCAACATTCCCCAAACCAGAGTGTTTAATATTGCTATCCCAACTGGTTCCTACTGTCTCCTTCCTCCATCCGCCACAGACTCCCAGTAACTTCTCAGAGGGAAGGCATCCTTGGGGAGCTCCATTGACATATCCCAACCACCTAAGCAGACAAACATGGCCTCACTGAACAGCTAGGGATCAATATCCTGCACTAGCTAAGGATACACAAGAGCAGCATTTGGTTTCCTGGCCCAGTTTAACAGCCCTAGCAACACACAGCTCCGAGGCTGAGACCTTCCAGTAAGTCACACAGTGTTGGATGCTGCACATCACACACACAACACACAGCGTTGGATGCTTTTGCCCATGTCCGCATGCCCGTGGGTTAGGGATGATGCACCCACAGGATCCCAGGACCCTGGGGGGCTAATCATTAGGCTAAAGGCACCTCAGCCTTTCCTGCCCCTTTGCCATCCCTGCTGGTTTCACATCACCTCACATGCCTCAGCTTGCCAGCACAAGCAGCTTGCCCTCCTCAGCCGCTTCCCATCGCCACAGCCATCGCTGCCATCACTTCAGGACAGCAGCCCACACACATATACTGCAATATAACAGTTATGTTCCTAAAACAGCTTCATCCTTCCTCTGCCCTTTTATTCCAGGGTTATGTTTATTTCACTAATTTATAAATCAAAATGCATAGTGCTTTGTAACTGCACTCATGGGGGGACAGAGACACATTCCAGTAACTCCATGTCTTTTCCTAGCTTAACTTGATATTAAATTCCTTTAAAATATTTATGTCCAACAGTTGAAAGGGAAAATATATATATAATGTGTATATATATATATACACACACACATATATATATATATATATATATATATATATATATATATATATATATATATATATATATATATATATATATATATATATATATATATATATATATATATATATATATATATATATATATATATATATATATATATATATATATATATATATATATATATATATATATATATATATATATATGTAATCTGTAGTTCAATTTAAAGTTTTCCTTCAAAAATTAGAAAAGGAAACATCCAATAGTAGTATCATGACTCAATGACACAAAAAATCAGGTCCCAAATTAAAATTAACCTAACCAACCAAAAATTACAATGACTGTAAGCTTGCAGTCTTTATATCCTGAACATAAGAGTTCAGGGCAAGATGCAGATTATGGCTGATCAATGATAGAGGAGCGGAAGTCAAGTAATTTTAAGTGTGTTGTCAGAAGGAGGGTGTCATTCTCTGCTCATATCCTACATTCCCTTTTCTGCCAGCACTAGCAACCCAATGAGCTCCGTGCTCCACCTCCAATACTGAGCAAAACCTCACATGTGCCTCTGCCTCCCACCCTTGCAAAACCTATCAAATTTATCACACATGGCACATTTCCTTTTTTGTTCTGTGAATATATTTGCATTTGGCAATCTCTCTCCAAATAGAAAAAAAAACAAAGTTTTCACCAAGAAATTCTCACCAGCAGTATTTCCATTTACTTCTAGATCTTTGGTTTAAAATGAATAGATAAGTAAAAAATAAACAAGATTCCCCATTTCAGAAACTGCTATCCATTCTGTTTGTATTTTGTAAAAATAACTATTTAAAGTCAAAGCACAGGGCAGTCGTAAAGCAAAGACAGTGTTTTGCTAATACAGAACTTAGTGATAAAAGTAGATATTAAAACTAGTTTCAGCCACAGGATTTCCTGTGGTTGTGTCATTACTCTTCAGCCACATAATCAAGTAAATGCAACTTCCTATGACAAACCAGGAGGAAGAAAGGAGGAACTTTCCCATCCATCAACCAATATTACCTAAAAAAAGTACAAGCTCTGGGGGCATCATAGGTTAGAAATAGTGTTTTCTGCAAAGGACATTTAGACTTGATGAAAACAGAGAAACAAAACATATTAGAGGAAGAATTTCTGACAATGACTGCAAATTAACAAAGCAGCTGTTATTCATGGTAAAGAGAAAAAAAAAAAAAAAAAAATTTGCAAGCCCTGAAATGTAATGCAGCACATCTTTCAGTTTAAGTGCTTCAGTGAACACACAATAAATAGAAATTACGTAGTCTGGATATTTGTAACCCAAGGAAACTGATTCAATCTACACTAAAATGATTAAACAATGCTAGGCAGTATCAGATTAGCAGGGTGTATAAATTAGCCATGAAAATACACATTTTGTGGGTTTCTCAAATAATCATGACATCCAAAATCTAGACCTAATAATAAAAAATAAATTAAAACAAACAAACAAAAAAAAGACACAAACTGCAGATATGTTTACCCTTTCTCAGAGGTTATAAGGTGTACCTCAGCACAGAGGAGGCAGAAAGGCAGGAGACGAGTGAGTATGAAAGTGCTTTCTGGTTAGCCTGACAACCTGTACTGGAATGCAAATGGGTATTGAAAAGACAAGTTTAAAAAAAAAAAAAAAAACACTGTAAATATCTTACACATGGCTTAAGAGCAGCATCCACATCCTGGGATGCAACAATTGTTGCATTACTCAGACCTGAATTTAACAAAACTCAGTAAATAAGCATCTCCTAGAAATGTCCCGGGACAGGCTATTTCTGTGTTCTCCCCAGCACACACACCGTACTGGTCACCCAAATCAGCACCATGATTATTGTAGCAATGATCACCACTGGAAGACAAGCAGTATTTATAGTCTTGTGGCTTGGAATAAAGAGGGAAAAAAAAAAAAAAAAAATAGCCATACAAACGCCAAGCTATTTTGCTTACCAGAAATGAGGAGCCGAGAAGAGCTCTGCATCTGCAAGCCACGAGGCAGAATCAGTCCATACAGCTCCATCCAATTTCACAGCTCATTTCCCAGAAGAGATGGTTAAAGCCCGTACCAGATGGATTTCCTACAATAGAACACTTCACCATGCTGTGTCTAACCCCCCCACACTCAATTTCAACATGCAGATGTGGCACCTACACACGCTTTCTCTTGTTGCCGTTCTTGTTAAGGACAGACACTTCCCTTCCATTGATATTACACCATCTTAGCAAGAGAAACATGGACTGCCGAGCAGGCATTTATACTACAACTGTGCAGGGACAGCACTTGACACAACCTGTCAAGTAACGCTTTAACAACCACTCTTTTGAAAGAACCTGAAGTTTGCAGCCCTTGCCTAGTTTTCCTCTGGCAAAAACTTGATGGATACAGTGAAGAACTTCATGAAAGACTAGAAAGTGGTGAAAATCCTCAATGGCAAGGCAATGCACTGGACGATATAATCCTAATAAGGTTTTTCCATTTCTAATTTCCAAAATCCAAAAGGAAATTAAAAGGCTTTGCCAGGAATGAGCAAAATCACTATAGTGACCAAAAGAAAGGAAGAATTAAATATAAACTACTCGTATTAATCTTTTCTATAGTTTATATAAAGAACACAGGCAAGATTTCTTGCCATCTACTAAAATGTATTAAACTGGGAAGAATCCATATGCTTCGTCAAATCAATAAACTCTGATCAGCACAGGATTTGATAGGATGTCATCTAGCTACTACCAAAAGCCTCCCCAAATTCTCCCCACTGGAATTTGTGCACTCCTACAGTTCAGGAGATCTTCGGGCAGCAGAGAGACCTGGCCCTGCTTTGAGACACCTTCTCTTAGGTCCCCTCCTAAGGGGGCTCTCGATCAATTCTCTACTGTAGTTATTTCCTTATTTATCTCAAACCTCACTATTATTGTGAGATTTGCATTTGCTTTTTTTTTTTTTTGGTTCAACATAAACAGGTTGTGAATAATACCTAAAGTCCGCTATAATGGCAATGGCAAAGTCGTATCATAGCCCAGAGCCAAAGAGCACTAGGAGCTCTGACCCAGATTCCGGAAAGCACGTGGTTAAGTACATCCTTAGTCAGGAAAGCGCTTAAATGCTCCAAATAACGGCAGCCATTGATTAAATCTCCTTACACCGTTCTTGGAAATAACTCATTTTCACTATAACTCGGGACCTTTTCTTCCCGACTGACTGCAATCCGTAGGAGAAAGATCTCTTCATTTTCTATATTAGCAGCATCCAGCAAGACTTAAAGGTGGCTCCATGCCAGACGCTCCATTTGACAGCTGTTGCCGACCACGGAATAGCTAGCACATTTCTGGTGCCTAGTGTTGACAGGGATTACTTAAAAACAACTGTACTAGAAGAAATTGTTCTGCAGGCTATTCCTCAGCAGGGTTTTCATGAACACAGCTTGTCAGAGCAAGCGCTAATTTGTATTTCAAAACAACAGTGATTCCAGTAAACACAGCCTCTTTTTTTTTTTTAATATTATTATTATTCACACTTTTGAATCCAGTATTAATCTACTAAAATCAAGGCTGGAAAGGTAATAACAGCTTTCTTAGCATATTAATTTCAAATCCATAGCAAAGATTGATCACTCACTAGACCACAAGGCCAAGACCATATTCATTTCATATTATTTTCAACAGTTTCTTAAGATATGTAAACATTTAATTATTGGTAGAAATAGTTTTTTTTTTTTTTTTTTTTTTAAATATTGTATGTATTTTGCTCCTTCACAAAAGAAAAAGTTGCCACTGCAAACAGATTTTGTCTTATTTGTAGGCAAAGCAGTAACACCGCTCACATGCCAAGTACTGTCCCTAAAGGGATTTAAGTGCAACACACACACACTTCACAGAGAAGCACAAAATGGGCTAGTATTACTATACATCTTTAAGAGATATTCTTTGGTCTCAAATTGGCCAGATGAAAACCCTCCATATAAATCTGAAAAATCCACACATACTATTTGAAATTATACCAGTTACTTATATGCATTTATATCCGCATGCACATTTTTTATTTAGTATTAGAGCCAAGAAAAACAGCTGAGAAACATGGAAATAGTCTTAAAATTAGCACGGTAGCTTAGCATTTCATCAGCTGTATCCTGTTTACCAGCAGATTATCACATAATGCAGAAGGGACAGACCAGAGAATGAAACTGCCTCGGTATTTAACAAGTGCTGGGCTTCAGAGCAATCAGGTGCTGCTTGGGCTAGAAAAAAAGCAACCCCTGGGACTAGTGCTTATACAGTCTGATACAACCTAGTCCTGCAAAGGCCAGTTCTGTCACGAGGAGAAATGACACGGGTGCACGAGTGCTATATAAGGCTAATTTGAACTCCAGCGGTCGGAAACCCCCTGTCCTGGGACTGGAGAGGCAGGAACAGGGATTGAGAGTACTCCAGGTTACTCTGTGTTTGAGCGTCCAGATGGGCAGTGGGCAGCATCTGGTGATTAGTATCGTTCATTTAATTCCACCCAAAGAGCTGTTGCTAATCTGCTCCAAAAAAAAGGATTCTTGAGTAGATGGAATTACACAGCGGTCTGGATCCAGCCTAAAATCTGTAATTTGCCCAGTATTAATTCAAGATCAGTGTGGCCAACTGAACCCTGTTGACTGCAATAAAGTTAACTTTCAAGCTCACACTTTTCACAGTTGAAAGCAACAGGTGAATATTAACAGATTTTAATCTGCACCTATAATTACTTAAATTCTTATGGCTGCAACTTGATGTCATAAAAGACAATTTTTAATTGGAATAAGAAGGTATCACTAAGAGTAACCCATCCTTCATTTATTTCAATTAATAGAGAACTTCTCGTACTCTGTTACAAACAGGCCTCCATAACCCTATTAGCTTATGGAACAGAATACATGGCTGTGCAATAATACTTATAATTTATCATCTATCATCAGTAATTCCAGTCCTCTTGCCCTATACTGTTCTATTTCCCTAATTACAAACTTATGATGGGATCATTAACTCAACATAATAAAACTAACCTTGACACCAATTCTAGACCATTTCATCTGTTAATCTGTGTAAAAGCTCCGTAAATTTGAAATTGGACAGAGGGAAAAGGACTGCTGCCATTACAAGCAGGGGCTTTTTCTGATCTATGCAACAGATACAAGACAGCTGCAAAAAAGGTCTTCCCATCCTACTATGTAAAATATGCATCTAGCACAATATGTCAACACTATTTTGCACCAAAGAGTAAAAGAAAGCTCAGCTATGTGACATCTTGGTCAAACACGAGTAGCAACTTTGATTTAGAGATGACAGTGAGAAAGTTTTGCAGTTTCCTTTACATTACACTCATCAAAAGTAACAAATCACACCAAAAGGCTGTTTTCACTCTTTGAAAATAGGAATTCGTTTGTTATCATCAACCAATATCCTGGGGCCATGCTTCCAAAACCAAAGACATTCATTAAGGTACTTGAAATGGACCTAAGTAAAACCAAGCTCAAATATTTAATTACTTATCTTCCAACCCTGATCCCAGCATCCACTTTTAAGGTAACTACAATCCATTTATGGAGTTCTGGGTGCAATGCCCCATTCACAAGGCAGGAATCACCCCTGAATGAGTGTGGTCAGCTACCCGAATACAGCACTTCAGGTCTTCTTAAAGAAGAAGGCACTGAAACATGCAGCTTTAGAGATACACATTGCCAACAAGTGGCTTCTGAATTAAAAATAATATGCACACACTTTTACAAATGATCCAAATTTTAAGTCACAGTTTTCATTACAAAATATTTGGTTATTGAACTTCATTTTTAAAACAAATAAATAAAAATTTTTTAAAAAAATCGCCCCTCTCCCCACAAACCCAACTGATGGCTTGTCTTATAAAAAAGTGACACTCCCAAATAGCTATAAAAGCATTCACATATTTTATTAAAATTTCTGAATAATAACAAATAGAGAGGGAGAGAGAGAGAGAGAAAAGAAAGTGCAATTCCTGTTTTATCTGGATAGAAAAATGTTAAGTTAGCAATAGTTATTTAATAAATTTCCATTTGTTTTTCACAAAGTATGACAATGTTTTTTACATTATTTTTCTATTGGTTGGTGCTTCATTCTCACAACTATCCATCCCCAAAAGATTTCCACGTAAAAAGTATCAAGAAATAAGTAAAACTTTCATTAGAAAATGACTAAACCCAACAGAACAGCCCTTTCTCCTTCCTTGCAGTAACTATGAAAGAGAAATTTATCTCAGAAGAAAAATTTTAAAACACTTTTTAATTAAAAGACTCTTGCAGAATACCACAGTCATATCTGAGCACAGAGTGGCTTTTTTTGGTAAATATTATGAATCAGGCAATGACAGCATTTGCATAAACTCACAAGTTTTGTCCAAATCTATTAAATTATATCTTTGAATAGAAGGGAAGAGAAGGGAAATGAACTCCTTCCCTTGAAGAGAAGAGAAATGAACTAAAGCATGGAGTGGGCACTGGAAAATATTAAAACAAACAAACACTTCTCTACCGTGTTATAAACTAGCTAAAATAAGTTTCCAATGGTTTTAAAAATTTCATTTCTTCAGGCTTTGAAACAACTAGATTTCCTTAAAACATTTTGCTTACAAAATATCAACACCAGAACAATTACTGTATCACTTGAGTAAAGCTGCATGAGATTATCAGTGAAAACAGAGCACGATGTATCAAAACAGAGCATTTCTCTGGGGCTTCTTTCAGAAGCAGGCAAAATACAGGGGACTAACTCAGGTAGCGCTTTGGTGCTGGACCTCCTCCCACGGCTGTCAGAGAAAGAAATAAGTTAGTCCCACATTATATTACTATTTATGGCTTCCAGTACTAAAACACTCTATTTCCTATCATTTTTCCACAGTACACCACCTGGTATAACTCCTAATACTCTTGATGAGTATGTACTACCTACAGCGGTCTACATTTTGCATTTTTGCAGGAAAAGCGAATGTAAGCATTGGGCACCAGACTAGTCTCAAACTTGAGAGTAGGCTCTGCCACTAGACACTGCACAAAATAAAACATACGACTAGGCCACTTCTTTCCTTTCTTAAATAAGCCTGTTATGTTAAATCAATGCCATGAAAATGCAGTCTTTCAGAGGCCATTAAGGGGATAATTTCCCCCATATCTTACAAACCTACCAGCTGACTGCAGAAAAGGCACTTTTCCAGGTTACTTTTGTGGCTCTCCTGTATTCACTCTTCACTAAAATCTGTCTTGACTTACCCTGCTAGATCTGCAAAGTGGTTTGCATCCTTCTGCACCAACCAGGCAGCTTCAGCAAGAATTTTTTTGCCCGCAGTGTAATTTCACAATTACCTTCTCTTCAGGAACAACAGTGCCTCTACTTTAAATACAGGCAAGCAGCCAGGAACTCCATGGATCGAGTATCCAATACCTGTATTAATGCAGCACGTTTCTCATATAGTCTAGAGACACCTAGGAGGAGGAGACAAACACTTTATCCAAAGAAATCTCAAATCTGAAGCAAGCTAGATGCTGGGCAAGCATCTAAGATTTGGATCTGGAAAGACAGCAGTTGTGAATCAGTGGGAGCAAGGTATCATTTAAGTAAAAGAGGCTGACAATGAATAGTAGTATGGAAGCACAGTTTAAGGAATTACATATATACTGTTCCAGGTTCCTTTTCCTAAACATTATGGAAGTAGCTGTACCAGATAAGCAGCACTGAAGCTTTAAATATTCCTGAGAAGCAGATTTCTTGGGGTTGTTCTGCAACAAGGAGATTTGAAAAGAGAAAAGCACAAAAATTTTAAATACATTGAAAA
The DNA here is from genome assembly GCA_013389825.1 of Crypturellus undulatus. Taxonomy (NCBI): domain Eukaryota; kingdom Metazoa; phylum Chordata; class Aves; order Tinamiformes; family Tinamidae; genus Crypturellus; species Crypturellus undulatus. The sequence goes on along the minus strand of VWPW01027045.1, from coordinate 218,152 downwards.
AAACATATTCTTACTACATAGCCCATAATCTAAGAAATAAAAATTTTTTAATCTTTGCACAGGAACAGTTAAGCAAGAGTTACAGAATGACCTCTACCCCTGGATGGGGATGCTCTCTTCCAGCCGCCAGCGATGAGAGCAGGAATCGAGATATTGGCTTCTTTCCCTCCTGGCTGTGGTGTGATACTTTAAATAGTAAAACATCTTGCACCTCAAGCTTTCCAAGAATCACTCCTCCCTCAAAACAGAGCAGAGCAAGAAACATTTTACATTACAGCTTTCGAGTTACCAACAGTTGTTCAAAGGTACAGCACCAAAAATGAAGTGCCAGTAAAGTAAACCGAGAGCTGTGCTGAGCAAAACTTGGGCTCTGCTCTGCTAAAGGCTGAAGTAAGAATATAACAGAGCACCTCTAATTTGGGCGGACAGGATCCCCCTCTTGATACCTGTAAGTACACGTACTTAAACATACCTAAAGGTAATTTATGCTCCCCGAAATGAGCTCATTTATCTAAAACAGTCTATCATATTTTTAAACTCACTACATGCCCCTTAAGCTTTCTACAAAATAAAGAAACATCAAAATTAAGCCAAATTAAACTTGTTGCTGCTTTTAAAAATATTTTCCTGTCCTTATCTATCAGAAGCTCCATCACATCTCATGTTCATTCAGAAAAATTCTACTATTTCTTCCAAAAGTTAGCTCACTTTTTTTTTCGAAAATATGTTCAGAGAAACTGGCTACGCTGCTCAATAACAGCAAAAAACAATAAAATATGCAGAGTAAATATATATGATTCCCATGCATATGTTATAATGTGCAAATCTGAGAAAAATACACACTCTCATTAAAAAATTAATAGGAATAAATGATTGGACAAAGACTAGAACAGGAAAAATAAGAGTGTGCTAAAAAGTCAATACAAAGCATGATACAAATTTGTGAAGGCAACAGGCCAGAGGACTTGAACGTAAGAGTTATGACAGTCTATGACCTTTTCAGTGCTCATATTAGATCTATTCAATATTGTACATGTTATTTATTCTAAAGACTCATCTCTGAAGTCTCACAACTTACAGCAGTATCTTTATGACATACATTGTATTCCAAAATTCCCTCCCAAGAGCAGGTGGTATATGATCTTTATGACATAGGGAGTTGGGACACTGTAAATTGAGGTTAAGAGTGATCATCCAATGTTAATCGCTAGCTTCAGATTGCTAGATAGGAACTTAATACAGTACCTAGCATTACACAGCACTCCCCAGTTTAAAGCAAAAGTTGCAAATGGTTTCAGCAAAGGGTTCAGAGTTTTCTTATCTCTTCACATCAAACCACAGGAAACCACGTAACTGATCCATACGGTGATAATCTTAACAGTTAGCGGCTATGTACAAAATATGTGGTTAAGTAGCCTACCAAGCCTCACATAAAAACTGTGCAGCAGTAAGCAAGAGAGTGATTCTCCATGGCTTCGTTCGCCATCGCCCCTCCAAATCGCCTTTCTCTTCCCTGCAATCAACACTGTCAGTCCTGCAGGGGCTGCTGCCTCCAAGGGCTTGCGCTCAAGATGTGCTTAGAGATTTCCAGAGCCCTTCTGTCCTGTAGGATAGGTGCTGGCGGCAGGGTAAGCTCCACAGCCCCAGGCAGGACACACAGAAAAGCATTGTTAATTTGGCCATTTCCTGACTTTCGAGTTCAGAAATAATAATTTTAAATTGTGTAATCATATCACAGACATGCATCAGGGAAGTACTCCAAATAGTAAAGAATACAGTGGTCAGCAAAAAAATTAACATGAATTCTGAAAAGAATTTACTGGTATCCAAAGCCATTTAAAACTCATCTAAACGATTTCGAAAACTTTCACCCAAAATCCAGTTACTTCACACTCTGGATACACCTATGTGCCAGTGGCCTTCAGGTTGCTCCTAAACCCTGTTCTACCCATCCTCTAAAGCTGGATCTCCCAGGCCTGCCGCCAGGCAGAACCCCAAAAGCCCTGCTGAATCTCCAGCCCTCTCTTCCTTGTAGCTCTTGTGTTAGAGGGGTGAACCAAGAGCACAGTCCATGGCTCCCTGTTCCTCACTTCTGAGGCTTCAAATTTGATGTGCCAATGCCCACAAATATGGACAAATATAGAAAGAAACACCATAAACCTGCAAACAAATTCTGAGAAATGGTCCTCATGACAATTTTTGATTTAATTTTTCTTTCTATTTGAGAAATGAAGTACACAGCTGTAACTCAGTTTCTTATTTTCTTTCTTTAAGGCTAGAAGGAATTCTCTGAACCTTAATGTAAAAATGGAATTAGTTCAAACTTTTATGCGGCCAAAATACTCCACAGATGCACTAAGAACATTATGGAAGTTTCTCCATAACACTACCAGTACCATTCCTTACTTTCTTCTCCCTCCCTTAAGATCTGGCATCTTAGTTTAGGTGAGAAAAATGATACATAAGTAAAGATCTACTGACCACTCAACAAATGCAGTCACACAATATATTTTCTTCACCTTCCTACCTGGCTGTGCTGCTGTCATCCACACATTGCATCCCAGGAGCAGTTTACCCCTCTCAGGTGCGCAAGGCTGACCTGCTGTGCAGCTGAGCTGTAAGGGACTGTTACAGAAACAGCAACTAGGAGGCTAGCTGGAAAATGCTGCTTCTCCTCAATGTGAAGGCAGTGTGGAAGGATCCTACTCTCACCTTCAAAGTATTAGCTAACATCAGCTATGACATTCCAAGCAAAAAAGCACTAACATAGTCATGAACCAGGCTTTGCATTTCCAAGTGACAAGATGGACTGGTTTCTGCTCTGATTACAGACCGCTGGAGATTGCCTACGGCCTGAGAAATACCTCAAGCTCTTGCACACGTAATACAAACATCTCAAATCCTGCAGAAAGAGTGTCCCAGGCCAATGGCTCAAAGCCAACCCTTGCATAACACCAGAATCATGCTCAGTACACAAAACATTTTCCTCCCACACTTGGAATAATTCTGAGAATTAAGAAAGAAAGACTTGGCCCTACGCAGTATATCATCAGCTTTTTCGATCTGAAACCATACAAAAGCAAGATATATGTTTGGGATTCACATTTAGTTCTCACCAAAATGCTAGGGTCATAGCAAATACAGAACATAGCTCTCAAGCACAACCTCTTTGCTCTTACTTACAGAACAGAATATAAGGAAAGAGCAGCACCCTGGAGATGGTTAGAAGGTCAATGTGCTCTACAATGCTACTGACACAGCAATCCATAAAACTCCCTTCCACAGTAAAGCTTCCTTCTGGGAAGAAACTGGAAGAAGAAAAAAAAAAAAAAAAAAAAAAAAAACCATCAAATTTACTTCTCTTGCCACTCTCTCAACAATGTAAACAATATCAAAAGAGAGGGGGNAAAAAAAAAAAAAAAAAAAAAAAATTTACTTCTCTTGCTACTCTCTCAACAATGTGAACAATATCAAAAGAGAGGGGAAAAATATTAATGGATTACTTTAAATATTATGTTTTCAGTCCTAACTATTCCTTTAAGATAATGAGCCCCAAAGTGATGCACAGAGGGCAGTTAATGAAGTTACAGGGAAGAAATATGTGTTTTCTTGTGCAATACTACTGTCTGCAGCAGCATTTTGAGGGACTGCACCAACACTTTCAGGCAGGAGGGCAGAGGATGTATACAGCATTTTGATGTAGAAAAGCACTTTGAAAACAAAGCCCATTTGGATTGTACTAATAAAGCCTACAAAATTTCTCAAGCACTGCAGTCCAGAGCGTATTAACTAACAGGAGGCACAAGAAGCAAGAGGGAAAAAGCAATCAAAGGGATGAGTAAAGGAATTACTCTTCATTTAATTTACAGCTGGAGCTCCTGTAAGGCTAACTGCACAAAATGGAGAACAGTAGAAGAATATTATACTAATACTATAGATGAAAAAGCTTCCCCTGTTACAAAAGAATGAGAAGGGTAAGTGAAGCTAAAAAAAGTTTGGAGAACAGTTAAGTTCTCCTCTGCAAGTTGTGCTTTGAGTAAGTGGACCTGCACCCTTCCTTAATATTGTTTGGACACAGCTACATTCACCAGAACATGGCAGAAAATAAGATGAGTAAGAATATTCAGCAGGAGATGGAGCAACTGCACTATTTACAAGCAGCAAAAACCACAAATGAGCTACTGAAACTCTTCAAAACAAATACTGGTGTAGGATCTGCACCAGCGTTTGGACTAGTACATCATTTGGAGTTTGCTGACCCATAAAAGCAGAAAAAAATACACATATACAAAAGAGTACTGTTAGGACTGCTTAGAACAGGACTGCTTAGAACCTTTTAAATAGGTGTAAATGAGAACTCATTGTTTTAGAGGTTGCTTTGTCAGGAGGATGTCTTTTATTAATGCCATTTTCGAGAAAGTTCACTTAAGAATATATGTACTTTAAGATAAATATATCAATTGAAGTGTTTGGATATACATATACACTGGGAGAGAGATCGAAGCGTTCATTAAAAGTTATTCTTTTCTCTGTCATCTGCTAATGAAACCAAGATTGGACTGAAACCCCAAATCCCACTCCATGCTCAAGCAAGGAAACATGCATTTCAGCCCAGCTCACCATTCCAAGCACAGATTCAGATTTGTTCATGGCCTTCCACACCTTACTACAAAAGAGAGTATAAAAGGAAAGTCCTACTACACCAAATCAGGGACAGACCAGAACCCTAAATCAGCATTATTTCTCAAAAACTGAGTAGGAAACAAAGCACAGGAACAGCTAATCCCTCTCCATCTTCAGGAAATGTGTGCAAGGACTGGTTGTGACAGCAGATGATGGAAGGCAAATCCCAGCCCTCACTACACTTCCCAACAGGAACTCAGAGATAAAACACTCCATGCCCACTCTCCAACTAGTCTGCTCCAAGTATTTCATAAATAACTGCCATGGGACAGTTCAAGTACTTTTGCCATTTGAGTTCAGCAAAATAAAAAGAACAAATACATTTTCCAGAGGGGAAGGAAAAAAAAGAATAGGTAAACACAAATTATAATAAAATGGTAAACAAAGTATACTAAAATGGCAAAAGAAACTCAAAAATATTCTTATTAAACCCTCCAAAAGTTTTTACTATAAAAAGAAAAGTATATTACATGAATTACACTGTGCCTGGAGGCAGTTTCTATATAAAGTACTATGCCATGAATAAAAAAATCAGCATTTCTATACTATCATGTCATTACTAACTGTTGTGAAAACAAAGCAAAAAAAAAAAAAAGTCAACCTCAGGGTACTATGTTTAAGAGACTGTAAGGACAAAATGCAGGAACAAAATTAAACAAATACATAAGACCATGTATCCTTAATGCAAAGTCCACTGCAACCAGGAAACTGCTTTACACAGCACAGTTGCTTTAAAAGCAATCCCTTGCAGGAAGGGACAAAGGGAAGTGGGAAGAGGCAGGAAGCAGATCCTCAGGAGAAACAGGTAGGAGAAAAAAAGGCAGTGGGACAGGAGGAAGCTTCCAGCCCCACAGAGGTGACCATTCAGCAAAGCCACCTACCTGCACTGTCCCACTACCTCAACCGACAACTAGCAATAAGGTTATCAAAAGAGCTGGGTCATCTTCACTGCAACTCTCTCGAGAAATATCTATGCACAAACAGCGCCCAGTATTAGGTGAAGACTGATCAAGAGCTTCCGGTTGCCTCTCTTGCCAGTCTTGACTTTCTGGAAGCATATGAAGTTTTTCTGGGAAAATATCTACTGTAACAATGTTACATACAAGTTCACTTTCTTCAGCACTGTCAAGAGCCCTACCTAAAGCCCACTCCAAAGTCCTATAGCCACACAATAAGCGTGGCTTAATCATACGTATTATTTTTTATAACTTTCCTGAAATATCAGTGGCAGTTCAAGCAGTGGAGCCTGCAGAGATTTTGAAAATGATAGGAACTACTGAATGAGTTAAAAGAAGCTTAACTTTTGTGGAGGTCCAAGTTCAACATACACAAATAGTTGCTCAAAACACAATTCTGGCAAACATTCCCCTGATCACAGCAGAAAAGAGAGCTTCCCTTTCGAGCAGAAGGGCAATTGCTATGTCCTGAAGGGTGTTTTATACTAATGCCTTGGGAGAGGGAGGAAAGTAGTGGCCAGAAGAGCCAGCATATCACAGGGCTAGGTTTCCAAGTCTGCAAAACAGCTTTCTCAGCTACATCACAAAAAAGAGCATGCCAACAGCATACTGCAGATTTAAGTAAATAAATAAAGCGCTTAAAACACACAGAAGATACAAGCCACCTACACTTTCAGGAATTCCGACAGTAAACAACATTTCAAAAAGCTCAGGGGAAAAAAAAACAAAAAAAAACAAAAGTCACCACAAGGAACATACATATGAAGTCGGGTCCTAGAGACTGCTTCTCTACTGACGTTCTGGGTGACTTTCAACAAGTCATAGCTCTGCCTCCATCCCTCTGCAGAGATGATTAGGATGGTAACAACCACCCACTTCTCTCAAACAGATTTTCAAGACACCGTCCTGAAGTGGCCAGTATTACCCTAAATGGCTTCTCAACAAGAATCACATTATTGAAACAACAAAGAACAATCATAACACACTCCAAATAGAGTATACACTTTCAAAGTATTCTTTTTTTGTGCGTTTAAGCAAAATAAAGGAAATATACTCCTCAGAAGAAAACAACTGTAGTACTTGAGCCCTGGTTTTAAATGCTTAACCAGATAATGTCCTCAAATGACTTGGCTTTCTTTAAAAGCTCAGCAGCAAACAAACTGCTTTAATACTGTATGGGAATCAGTGAATTAACTTCACATTACTATCCATCAAATGAAAACATTATTTGGCTTACAGATTCTTTCCTCTTCCTACCAGATAGATAATCACAGTTTTGGCTCACTGGTGTAAGTTAACTCCAACCACTTTAAGTCTAAATAATTTTATCATGAAAATAATTTGCTTTCGTATACATCTACCCCTATATGTGGACACACAGATTCTTCCACATAGACCATCCAAATTGCTGTTGCAGTTTCATATACACTCATCTTGCAGGACAGACAGCCTTCCTTTTTGAAATCCCACCAGAGATCCATCTCCCTACAGATGTCTTAATTTTCTGAAGCTCAATACAGCAGTCATAACTGAGGAAGGTACCTTCCAGTGGACATCCTGTCAGCATTTAGACTCTCTAACTGGAGGGGAAGAAAAAAAAAAAAAGCGGGGGAAAATAAAAATAATGAATTATATATTTTTTCCAGGTATAGAGGTGCAGACACTCAGGCAGAGAGCATCAAGGAGGAACTGAGGGTCTGCTTGGCAAGCTCTAGGTTGAAACTGAGAGGTTCAAAATATCTGCCAATCACACACATACAGACTTCAGATACTTCAATTTTACTCTAAAACTTCAAGTGAGAAAGAACATTTGGTTTTACACAACATACACGAAGATGTACATTGCTTTATAACCATACATGTATGCACACAGACAAGAGCCCAACACCTCTCTAATAAGTGCTCAAGCTTAACTCAAAGGATGCAGTTTGATGTGCTTGACCTGGCTCCTATTGAAGCTAATGGAAATTCTGCCACAAGCTTTGGTGGGGGGAGGTGGGGGGGAAGGATTAGCAAAAGCAGTGCTCAGCATGCCAAGAAGAAATCCTCATAGCCTTGCCAAAATTACTTCGTTTACCATCTTCCATCTGCTGCACATTTCCCCTGCCCTTTCCCACAGGAAATGATTTTGTACCTTTGACACTGGAGCATTGGTCAAATAAAAATGACCTTCACACCCTTTAACTCTGAGACAATATAATTTTATTTGCTGTGAGGAGGCAAAGATGGAAAGAGGATAAGGCATGCTTGGAAGAGACTGGCAATCTAAATTAAGAGGAAAAACAAACAGTAGCCTAACACTGCAAAAGTGTTACAAGGTCATCACTGCCTCAGGAGCACGGAGATAGGAAATATCATCAAGTCTACTGTACTTTATCAAAGAAAATACTTGCGTCAAACAGGTGAACTAAAGATCTGGTAAGAACAGATTAAGAGAACCATTAGAGAAAATGCCTTTGCTAAATAGAGGGGAAGGAAGGAGAGGGAAAAAAAAAAATACACACTCACAAAAGAAGTCACCAAAAACTGTAACCTCTCTCTACAGTGAGGGACCTATGGCATTAAACTCTTGCTCATTTTTAAAAAATAATAATATATTGCAGTTTTAAGAACAGTCAATGCTCACTATACATTTTTTCCAAGTATTTAGGAGGCTTTTGCAAGTATTAATGTGATAACATATTTCCCCACCACACTCCCAGTTTAGCCTCCATGACAAGATGGAGCAAAAAACACTGAGATTGAGTTGCTCGCTTAGAAACAAAACCTGATGAGGAAATTAAGGTGAAATTTAAAGTACTAACAACAAGAATTTTGGGGGAAGAGGATCAAATCCACTGATAATTTCAAGGATCACAATGTTAATGCAATATGAATAGTAAAAAAATAAATAAGTAAAATAATACTGAGCCATCCCACTAAATCTTCCCAAGTTTTGGAGAAGAGGCATGTAAAAATGAAGAAGCACGCGGCTAGACAGCAAGTCAGCTGTCCCCACCCCCTTGCCCTTGTGGCACCCTCTCTTTTCCTGAGGAGTAAAGCACTAAGCCCCACTGACAAGTTCAGCTGACAGCTGTGGCAAAGCTGTCATTTATTGTTTTTCCAGATAAAAAAAAAATATATGAAAAAAGATATAGAATGTTAAGAAAACAACAAAACACTCTACCAAACATTTAAAAAACAAACAACCATACCTATACTCATCTACATTTAAAGGATTGACTCATCTACATTTAAAGGACGACTTTTATGTAAGCAGAGGTTTAAATTGCATTTTTCACTAGCCCAACGCAGTTCCTAGGTATGAAGGAAAAAATAGCACTATTACAAATACAGGCCTTCTAGAGCAGAAAGAGCCCAGCTAAATGATCATGACTTTCTCCACAAATTTCTTTTTGTGTAGGAAGCTGTTTTTACAATTTCTGTCCAACATATCAAGTTATAGTAAAAACAAGAAGTCTTTTTTGTATCAGCCACTAACAAAAATTATAAAAGAATCCTTCCTAGATTATAACACAATAACAGTGCTCACCAAGTGCCTTCCAGAAGTTGGGGGAAATATAATGTAACTGTTCTAAGTCTGTTAAAATAAGACTCCTTGTACTTCATTTAAAGGATATAAAACCAAAGCATTTATAAATACATATACAGTGCCAAATACAACAAAACACATAAAATAGACATATATTTTTTTCCAGGAAGTCTCCCTCATCAAAACCAGAACTATTTTGAAGATTTCCATTCTGTGTTTGAAATTTTCCTGTTCACAAAAGAAAAGCCTAGGAGGTAACTGTTACATCAACCAAGAAGCAAACAAAAACCCCACCAAATACTCACTGAACTTCTATACCAAGTATATATCAGAATAAGCTGCTAATGTCAAAAAAATTGACCACATAAACACCTGCAAAACAGACATCAGTAGCAGAAAGGATTTAGCCAGCCTTAAGCCACCATCAAGCCAGTCCCCACCCAAGATAACATCAAAAAGCTACAATTAAAATACCAACTTTTATTTCCTCCTCCTCTTGTTACTATGTGTCTTGCAAAACATTCAGACAACAGAAAACGTTATGTACAAAAGAGAGTGTGGTAAGGGTGAAAGGGTGTTAAGGAGCATGTCGGGACTGGGGTGTACCAACAGCAGGAACATCACTCATAATCCACTTTGGATTCACTTAATAGAAGTCTTTGCCACTTTTCCTATTACTTAGGCCACAGGAATAAAACAGCTCACAGCCCAGATAAGCAGCCCAAGGGCCCAGTTCTACAAGAGCTTACAAGCAGAAGTGATTCATATTACCTCGAGAAAAAAGAATTTTGACCATGGAAATGCCAGGCAGACACATAGAAATTCAAGTGGTGGTAGAAAGGCCAGTTGAAGTCTGACTTGGAGAAAGAGCAACAAAATGCGAATGGGGGTAAAAGAGAAAGACCTTCAGCTTCAAGTAAATACTGTAAAGCTTTTTAAGGAAGAAAGTTACTATTAAAAAAATACATTAAAAGGAAAGGAGGGAATACTCAGAAATGGAGACCTGTGGGCCCTTCATTGCCCCTGCAAACTGTCAGACTCAAAAACCTGAAATAAGACAAAATTTAAAATGGAAAGTTTAAAAAATTTAAAAAAATAAATAACAAAATAAAAAACAACATTATATATATATATAATGTTGTTTTTTATTTTTTTGATGTGGAAAAATGGTCTATCGTCTACTTGGAGCAGACATGGTACATCTTGGTACATGGTACGTTATCTTCTACTGAGTGTAGCAGACACAATAGTGAAGCATTAAAGTATTGGTGGTACTTCACCAATAAGCTGATCTCCAAGAATCAAAGACACCTACAACATTGTGTAACAGAAATAATATAAATTAAATTCGAAGTTTGGAGATGGGTAAGAAATAATTACAATAACACAGTCTTAGGAGCCTGGCTACACCTCATGTGGATTTTATCCATGGTGACCACCAGTAACCTAATTAAGTTGTATTACTAGAAATAAACTGACTTGTCTAAAAAGAAGGGTTTTACAGTTATAAAGTCTAACATTATGTTTAAAAATTTTGAAACAAAAATCTTAAGACTTAACAATGGATTGCACGACTGACCTAATTCACTTACATTTTTTAAAGATTTTAGTCTACATTAGTAACACTCCCAAGCTTAATGAGGATTTCAGAAAAATTATGTTTTGTTAAACTAGACCAGAACAAAATATTCTAGCTATTCACCCAGAAAAAGAAAAAGAAAATTAAACAAATATAAACACTCATGCAAGAGTAAACTGCTTGTACAAAAGATACTGCTTAGCACTTCAGGAATTGGTCTTTCCATGAAGTCTACCCCAGCTGTCCACACTACCATACCTTTTCAAGGGAGGGAAAAGCGGGGCTAGCAACAGGCTCTGATTGCTTCTGGAAGTTTTCTATTGAGGTGATAGATTTTTACTGTGACAAAGTAATTAGGGATGCTATGAATGGGTTAAAACTTTGCAAAGGTATCTTCAGGATCATTTACAGTGTCTGTTTTCACAAAACAATTAGAGAAAAAAAAAAGTTTTCTGGGATAGCAGCCTCCACCCATTCTGCATTTGGAGATTTTAGGTTTGCAATTTAATTGCAATAGAAATTCAAAGCACTAGCACTTTTGACTGCAGGTATGTCTCAGAAGTGAAATTACTTCTATCTGCTGCTGCAGCTCAAAATTCAAGCACTAATTTATGTGTATAAAACAGATCATCAAAAACAAAAGTTTTGTCTCTCTGCAAAAATATATGCCAGAGAGTTTTAGCCATGCTGAACCAAATAAGCTAACTACACTTGTAGCACAGAGTCCTGTCTTCAGCTAATTAGGAACTAATAACATATCACAGTTTATAAGAGAATTTCTTTAAAACTCAGTTGGAAAGGGAGAGCAAAAAAGACACAAGGAAAGAATTTTCAGATACACAGAAACACAACATCATATTCTATTCAGAGGTTAAAAATTCAAATATACCTTTAATCAACGTGATCAAAACATTTTACAATTATGATAATTCTACTAGCAAAATATACTGCATTAACACTTTAATGGGAAATGTCTAATTAACAGGAAATTATTTGTGCCAGGAGAAACATAATGCACAGTTAGCAGACTAACACAGAAAATTATATTTCTGCATTTGTTCCTGTTGGACAAAAGCATGCTAGACACTTCCATATTGAATAAAGGCATTCCTACAATTCCTTAAGATTAATTACTAGTTGCTAGTGTCCAGTTTTATATCTGAGCAATAAAAAGGATACCACTGCCCTAAGTCAGTCAGCGCAAGTACAGGTATTCCAGAAGTTCATCAGGCAGCCTCTGTCTACCCACGAACTTCCCTATTCCAGCAAGGCTGCCTTCAGAAACTTCCTTTTAAAGAAAGAATAAATGAAAATTATATCCTTGCTCATCTGGAAACTGGCTTTAACTCTAATCTCAACCAAAACTGAATGATCTCACAGTTCACATGGTCATTTCACAACTGTTCATTAACTTACAGTAACTATTTTCCTTTGCAAAGGACAAAAATAAAAACTGAAATAAATATACAAGAGGTAACAGCTAAAAGACACAAAGGTCAAACACAGAGCTACCTGGCAGGAAGGTGTTTGTAAGCAACTGTTCTTTGACTTACTTCCCCATACTTTCAATTTATTTTTTACTAGTTCAGTATAAAACTCCTTCTCTATAAATGCTGCTTGCACACTTTTCTGAAAAACACACATTGGAAGATAGTCACTATTTGAGAGCATTAACTTTTCTCATTAAGATATATATCATTAAGATATATAGCCAAAATTAACAATTTAACGGGAACAAATTTATGCAAAAAAATCATTAAAGTCATATTGTAAACAATGACTAAAAAGTTATTTGCGAACCTCAAACTACAGCGACTTCCATGTAGATGAATCCCCCTACTTCTACCTATCTACTCTGTGTGCAGGAAGAAAAAACACTCCCAATTAAAAATAGGTATATGCTTAAGCACCTGTGAAATGGTCTTTTACAAGCATGAAGTGCCACACTAAGAAATTAGACAAAAATGTGCTCCCAGTTTTATGGTTATAAGAAAAAGCAATGATAATTCCTAAAAAACAGCTTTTGTTTTTAAATCTACTTCTAATCAGTTGAATAGCACGCAGCAAACACTCAGTGTTATGTCTTTGCTGCTATGCCTGCAAAAAAATAGTGCCTAAACAAATATTTATGAAGCTTGTCTTTAAACACTGAAATAAACAAACTGTATCTGATAATTCTTGCAGTTTCTTCCTTTGCTAACAAAGGAATAAATAACACAGAACACAGGCAGGAAAAAAAAAAGGTCTAAAGAAAAGTCTAAAGTATATATAACACCATATCACCAACTTCATCAGACAAAAAAATCCATATAAACAAGGGAAAAAAAGCAATCAAACTGAGACTTCATCTTCAGTTTTTGGTAGTGCCCTCCATCTTCCCTCCCTTAAATCTCCACATGTTTTGTAGGGTTTTTTGTTGTTGTTGTTTTTTTTTTTTTTTTTTTTTTTTTTTAAACATAGTTATCCTTCAATGCATCCTAAATAATTTGGCTTTAGTGTCTCTTCAAAGCTACATCAGTGCCATTATATAGGACACTCTTCTATAATAAAAACTTTTTTAAATATTTTTTTCTACCACTCTTATGTTCTAGGTTCAGCATATGAACCTGTGTTACCCCCTGCACAGTCCTGAGGAACAGAGGCAATTCTCATACTTGGATAAAAGAAAACCAACACGCTTGAAATGTTCCATAGTTCATCCTGGTACACTCCAGTTGTTAAAATTGGACAATCTTTTTTCTAAAACACAAACATAACCATCAATGCAGATTAAGATTAAACCTGGCATAAAATAAACAGAAGAAGACAAGGCTAAATGTTTCACCTTCTTGCCATCTCTAAACATGCCCTGATTAACTGCTGGACTCAAATATATTGGTTGTTTGCATGGTTGTCTTTTACGCAGCGTCTTTATACACAAATAAACAACAAGACAAAACCATCTTATCCATAAGTCATAAAAAAAGTAGGCAGAGAAATTATGTTTCTACCTTAGGCCAGAAAAGCATTTCAAGGGCGTTCAGATTCTAAATTTTACAATTTTGAGTATCTCAGGAAGACTAAAAATATACAAAGAAGATGAATTTTGACACATTGCAGAGCTCTTACTTCCTTACATGTCAAGTTAAACTTGTAATAATGATAATAATAACCAAAAAAAAGACATTAAAAAGTTATAAATGTCCATCTGTTTTACTCTGCTTCACTTTTTAATTAATTACAGAACTAGGTAACAGGTACATAAAATACTCCTAAAAGATCCAAGCACTTGGAACATGAAGCTTCTTAGCTCTTCTAAATACATCAGTAGGACATGGCTCTCTCTAAAACCCTATTAGTTTTTCCCTGCTACAACACCTCCTAAATCCTTTCCAAAAAATTCTGAAATGTGCTATTAATATTCAGTCTTACATGAAACATGGCATGTAACATCTGAAGTCTAGAATAGTTTAAACAAAAAATGCAAATCCACATACCAATAAATAAATAAAATAAATAAAACCACACGAAACCAACAGCCCCACCCCAAAACTGAACTACTGAAAAGCTAGAATAAATTATTTTTTGTCATTTTCAATGAGAGTTTATAATTTATTAGGTTTTTATTATTATTATTATTATTAAAAGTCTGATTCACTCCTAGAAGGAGTAATTTAAGCAAGCAGTTTAAACCATAAGATGATGAATAGTTCTCAGGAGTAAATTTCTGTTGCGTAGCTTGTAAGTACACTAACATTCCGGTTCTTCTAAGTATTCATGCATCTGATCATATTTGTTCTAAGACCAGTCCAATGATTTCCAATCAAATTATTCACAATCCCAAAACAAATTTGTGAACGTTTGGGGCAAATTCTGGCACAATCCCACCAAAGGTCTTTTCCAAACCAGCAACCAATCAACCCTAGTAACAGATACAGCAGGCACCAAGATTTATTCCACTGATGCAAACCACGAGTTAAGACACACTTCATTTTATACCATGCACTGAAACCCAGTAGGGTTCACAAACAGCACTCTTCAGAACTCCCTGTCTGAAATTGGTATTATCTTCCTTAGTGTTCAAATAGGAAAGACCAAAAAAATGATCTGAAGGCACTTAAACTTGGAGGCACTGACAGAGGCAGGGAAGGAACCTACAATTTCTGGCTGATGGCCTTCCACTTCTACCGCTATTCGGTACGCCTCTGACTTTAAATCATCTATCATCTCTTACCAATCATTCACTTAAGCTGTTTCCCCCTTTACTGAGAAGGTAACATGAGGTTATGATTATATTAAAGAACAGGGTGCCCAAGAATGTGTAACAGAAGAGCAAGAACCCCATTCTGGGAGCCCCTCGTCACAGCAGGAGGGCTGAGACCAGCTGGTTTCAGCAGCAGTGCTGCCTTCAAGAGACAACTCGAGCCTAAGGGTGCGCACAATAAAGACATCATTCCTACGGACACTTCCAGCACGGAGGACATTAGGAGCCGCAGCTCCCGCGTGTCACCTCACAAAGCCCCTCGGAAACCTCCCCTAGGGATGCAGGCAGCTATGCAGGGGGTGGCAGAGCACTCACACCGCTTTGGGGCTCCCATGCCAAGGTGACAAATGCTGCAATAGGTAAGCAAAGGAGCAGCAGGAAGACAGGCCAGCGAGAAGTGCTAGTCTAGCCATTCCAAAGCAGAGCATTACTTCCATTAGCAACCTGGCAAATTCAACCCAAAACCTGCAGGTGCTGCAGGAACCCCAGAACGCCACGTTCATTGGATCAACTACCACCATTAAATGTATGAGCTGCACCATGCTGGACTGCAAGGGCTTTGCTATTCTAATCAATATCTTTAGCTTTTGTTTTACAGGATATCATATTGTCACAAGATATAGGTATCTTGACGTGTACCGTAAATTCTCACGCAAAAATGACCTTCGAGCCAGGGATTTTTCAAATCTTTCATGGCTTCTGGCTGCCATAACATCTTCAAGCTCTTCAGAAGTAATTTCTAATTACTATACCCTCCTTAACAATGATACAAATAGTTCTTCCAGAGAGTAATAAGACAGAGACCAGTGTAATATGAACAGTATAAGAAATTTAATCACCGAGTCAGAGGTCCTTTAGATGTCAGTATGACCACAGTGAGGAAGAGAAATAAAAACACACACACACACACACACACACACCCATCTCCAAGTTGTCAGGTCAGTTAATAAAACAACGTCTTTCCTCGGTGACTTCATTACGAACAACTCCACCAGTAAATAAATCAAACACTCGTTCTGTATTTTGAAAATGTGCCTTTTAATAAAGGAAACCTGATGATGCATTTATTGCAAAGTGCAGGTGATAAATGATTCTAAGCATACATGCAGAACTACAAAATGACTTTGAGATTTGAAGGTCACATACAGTAAATGTTCTCATGAAGATACTAATGTCAGCCTGAATCTTCTGTTTTCCATCTATTTTTAAAAAGGAGGAAGAAAATATATCAAAAGAAGAAATGGAGACAACCAGTGCTGTCATAAGTTAAGGAGAGATAAATTATTGTCATCCACCTGTTTTTGCTTAAAAACCTATAAATACTATAAAAATCTCACTGAACATGAGAAAATGGAAGTGGAGGGCAACCCAATTTTATTCTGCTTTTCTACTGAGTTTTTCTTACCACGAAAATCAACCTAGTTAAGGTAGCAATGACTCTATGCTTTCACAGGCACTCCAAATTTGTAACATTTAAGATGGCCAGAAAGNAACCAGTGCTGTCATAAGTTAAGGAGAGATAAATTATTGTCGTCCACCTGTTTTTGCTTAAAAACCTATAAATACTATAAAAATCTCACTGAACATGAGAAAATGGAAGTGGAGGGCAACCCAATTTTATTCTGCTTTTCTACTGAGTTTTTCTTACCACGAAAATCAACCTAGTTAAGGTAGCAATGCTTTCACAGGCACTCCAAATTCGTAACATTTAAGATAGCCAGAAAGATTTTCTTGTTGGTCAAATCTTATATTTTAAAATGCTATAGATTTGACTGCAGGTGCAAATCACAGGATTGCATACTCATCTTCTTTCCCCCCAAATTCCCAATAACTTCAGGATACAAAACTCAACAGCAGGGCCTAAAGGGAAGTAAATATGCCTCACATATCAGAACTTCATCCACGTCAAAAATAAACATTTTCTATTTATATGCATACCTCCACCACAAATAACCCATGCAACACCTTTTTCATCACCATCAGCCTGCTTAAATGCAGTAAAAACAGTAATACTTTTCAGTAAAACACAGAGTTATAAACAATCCCCTCTTACACGTAAATAAGAAGAGACATTATACAAAGCAGACATTAGTGAGGACGGAAATACACAGAATAAACATATTCAAACTTACCCCATTCTAGATACTCAAGGATATTCTTCTCTCTTCGCAGGGGGGAATTATTACATTCATCGTAAAGGCAGATGAGTATATCCAGCAAGGTTTCCACACTGAAGCACTGCCCATTAGTCTGAGTTGGCCCATCCAAAATAAACTGCTCCAGTTGCTTCAAACGTACTTCTCCAGACATGGTTGTTTCAGTTTGCATTGGGGTTTCTTTCTTAATTGTGTGGGTTTATTTTTTTTTTTGTAGAAAAGAAAAAAAAAATCCAACTTTGGCAGGTACTGCTGCTTAAAAAGAAAAACCAACAGTATTTCTTACATGAGTGTCAAACTGGGGAGGTGCTTAACTTAACCCACCTCGGGGTTCCTCGCTTCAAAATAAAACCTAGTAAGTTTCGGCACACATATAGAGTGTGTATATAGGGTACAGGTATATAGAATTTTTAATGAAAGAAAATAGTTATCCTAAAAAAAATGCGTTCAATAGGAAGAAAAATATATATAGTCACTTCTTGATATAAATAATAATAATTAAAATGGAATTCAACCAGGGCTGCCCGACACCAGTTTTACCGCGTGTGCGTGCGTGTATATATATAGATCTATTCCAAAAACTTAAAAAAAAAATAAAATAAAAAGGTCTCCTTCTTCATCCAAAATTCAAATCATGCAACATAATCCTGGAAGGAATCCCACCGCATCATGGAAGTGCGAAAGCCCCTCTCGCTCTGCATCACCGATTCGCTCCCCAGAAAGGCTCAGGAGGAGGAGAAGGGAGAAAAAACGCATATATATCAAAAAAAAAAAAAAAAGCCACAGGCAGCCGGAGGAGGAAGGCGCAGAGCCGCGGAGGGAAGGAGGGAGCTGCCGAGCGCCCCCCGCCTCCGCCCGCGCCGGGCCCAGGGCGCATCCGCCGCTGGGGGCGGGGAGCCGGTCCCCGAGGCGCGGCCCCTGCTCGGGGCGCAGCCAAGTCCTGCCCCGGGGAGCCCTTCCCGTCCTCCTCACCGAGCTCCTTTTAAGGCTTTTCAGTGATTCCACAAAAACGAAGTCTTCATCCTCTTCCGTCCCCCCTCCGTCCCTCTCGCCTCTGCTGCGGCGGCGCGGCGGCGAGGGGGGGCAGCCAGCGGGATTAAGCGCACGTCCCCCCCCGCCCTACGCGGCGGCGCCGCTGGAGAATGCTCATAACCCTGTCAAATGCTGCCCATGGCCGCGGCGTCCTCCTCCTCTTGCTGCTGCTGCTGCTAGGCCGGGAGCGCGTCCTGCGGAAGCCCCGGCGGCTTCACTGTGGCCGAGGAGATGCTCTCGCGGCGCGGCCGCGGCGGGCAAAGGGCATCTCGCCGGCTGCGTGTGCGCGCGGGGGGCGGGCGGGCAGGGAGCGGCGGCGGCGGCGCGCGCCCTCCCCCGCTTCCGCGCCCTCCTCCTCCTCC
>VWPW01027045.1:149955-199393 GCA_013389825.1 Crypturellus undulatus | reverse complement strand
CCCCCGGGGCCACCCCCGGCCCCGTGTCCCGCCGCGCGCCCCTGTGGCGGGTGGGGGAGCCGTTGCCCCGCGGCTGTTGGCGGCCGCGCGGCACCTCCGCGGTCACCTTTCCTCCAAAAAACAAGTAAAATAATAAAAGCAAAAAAAAAAAAAAAAAAGTAAACCTAGGTCNAGTAAAATAATAAAAGCAAAAAAAAAAAGTAAACCTAGGTCGGGTTTTATTTAGTCATTTTCCTTTCATGGCATCCGTGCTGAGCTTTTCTGCTAAGCTCCAGGTGTTAAACCAAGCCCAGTTCACCTCGAATTCAGGTTATTAAAGATGCACCAAATCTTCACGGTAGCGTCTCCCCTTCCGGAAAGCCCTTCCTGGCCCTAGGGATGCACCGTGGTGCCACGCAAGCGAACACAGAGCTGCATCAGCCCTAGCATTAGGCCACCTCCGGCATGGAAAATGGCAGCTGCTTGGTGCCGTGTGGCAGTGTTTTTCACCTCAAAAATACGTAAAGGATGGGGTGGCAGCAGGGCTTAAACCACCACCGTGTTCAAGACAACTCATAATTTAGTTAAATCCATCCTTCCTCAGCAGTGGGATTAACTGGGAGGAAGGAGGCCCAGTTCTGGCCCATTTGACCAAAAACCAGTTGAAATCGGTCAAGTTCAGCACTCCATGAAAGCCAAGTAAACCTGGTGTCCCTTGGAGCTCAGAGGAAGGAAGTAATCTGGGCGCATCTGCCCCTGTTTTGACCATCATCAAAAGAGCCTGAGCTGGTTCTTGCCGCGAGAGACATCTTTGTAATGCATTTTTTACACTAGCCTTTTCGCCAGCTTGTGTCGCCCATCTTGTATATGTCATGTAGGTGAAGATGAAATTCAGCATCAAGGTTTCTGATGTGTGGGACGGGGAAAGGGGCTCCTCCTTGTGTCCCCTTGCTAGGCCAGGAGCCGGCTCCAACGATCTGGTGTGATCCTCATTTACTGCCACCCCGTAAGTGCGTGCATGGGATGGGAGCGCCGAAGCTGTGGCGCTTGGGCAGTGGGATAACCGCAGCAAAATACTTCCCGGTGGCTCTTCCCTGAATTTGTGGAAATGGGTATTGAAGCTGGGGGTGGGAGATGGATGACAGCAGTAAAAATAAATTGCTACTGCCTGGGTAGAGGGGTGAGATCAAAATGCACATTCCACAGAGACTGGGAATGTGTCAGCCAAGTTCATCCTGTGCATATGTTAGCCCTCAATTGCAGAGGAGAAGGAAAGGGGAGAAAACAAAGAGTTAAGGGGATGTTCGCATTATGGACTTTGGCACCAGCTGGTAGGGAAGTGAACTGGAGAACTACTGCCAGAGATATGCTGGGTGTGGGTATTTCACTTATTTACTTATGTGACTGTTTTCCTCAGCCAGTAATAAAGCCTTTCCTTTTTTTTTTTTTTCTTTTTAAATCACAGTCCAAATGTTTGCAAACATGGAAGTATTGCCTCATAAGGATACCTAGCAAAGGCACTTCATTTTACTATATTTCTAGCTTTAAAGCCCGACTCTTGTTTCTGTCAACACCCCTTGGAAGAAGTTACCCATCAAGTCAGTTCTTTTCTGAATGCTTTCAGCTTAAGTGAGACTAAAGAGGCACAGGATACATTTCTATTAAAACCATTCCCTTTAAGCCTTAGTTGGGCCCAAACTCCCAGAAATTATTAGTTCTATACTCACTTGATAGCTTGTACTTTGTCCAAAAATGTATCGGCAGTTTTCCACAACAGTTCACGATACGCCCATTGGGCTCTAGTGACCCGTTTTGTCACAAAAGCTGTGAGGAACATAAGTAATAAAAACAATGACTAGCACATTTTTATTTGCTGAAAATTATCTACGTACTAGATGATTTATTTCCACAATACCCCTGTGGGATAGGAAATATTGTATCTCTGGTTTACAAGAAGTAGTACAAGAAAGACTTCAGTCAATATTTAGAAAAATCAACAAAAGAGCTTAGCGTAAGGCTCAGAATTTTTTGCTGTCTTATATGTTCTGTGACTGAAATATACAGGTTCCTAAAAACACACATGTCACTTAAGTGCTAACTGCAATCTTTAATAGTTATCAGGTGTTTACTTTACTCCATTCCTATTTTATTAATATTACAATAATATTTGCTTCTTATTACTTAGCTTTGCACATGTTTATGTTACCTAAAAAAAAATAAAGATAATAAGGAGTGTACATCTTGCAATACATTAAGACAGCTGATAGCAACCAAGGGAATAGTGATGTGTGAAGAGAACATGATTAAAACAATTTAATTTATCTATTAACAGCATGCACCTTGAATATTGCAATTCCTAATGTTAGTATGATAGATTAAACTGCCTTTTCTGTCCAAGGACATGAAATATGTTGTTTTGGGAGGGAATACTGCAGATATCTGCTTTTGGCATGCAGACCCATTCTAAAATCAAGAGGGATACCATATACTTCCTCTGTAGACAAAAAAAAATGTTTGTAACTGGTAGGTTTGCTGTGTGCTCAGGGAAAATGACTTAGAAGGGGCCCTTATATATTAGTTAAATTTTGCATCCAGGCTTTTGTGCTCTCCAAAACTTGACTTTGTAGAAACACTTCATTTGTGGTGAAACAGCAGTTCATCCCCAAGTGAAAATCTGAGCTGTTCTCTGTGCACAAACAATACTGGCAGACAAACTGGGATTTCAAAATGTGGGACCTACTGCAATCTTCTAAACTATAATAATAATAGCTTAAGTTACAAGAGCTTACAGGTAGCTACATAATACACATAATAACTGCAGACTAGGAATACATTGAAGACCTGCATATGTAAAATTTCATTCCAATATTTGTAGTATTGGAGTTTCGTGTAAATCTTATAAGTGGAGTAAACGCAGGCCAAGTGGACAAAGAGTTTTCTTCACTGAAACTAATGAGTCTATCACAGAACTGAATTAGGCTGTAGCAATGCATTTAGTAACATATTTTAATGTCTTTTTAAGACCTGTCTTAAAAAATCTTTTTTTTCCTCTTCAAATTCATTCCCAAGACCTATTTCTGCTATATGTCTACAGTCAAGTCAAAGTACAAGGGCTAAACAATATATGGCAAAAGGAATAATTATTATTTCCATAATCTCCAAATAATGATCATAAATGTGTACCTATATGTGAGTACTGTAAATATAGAATTATCTTTTCTTTCCCTTAAGTTTCTTTTATTGCTTCTTGGAGTCTTATTTATAATTTTAATGATTTTCTGTGAATGGCTGAACTGACTAATTTTGCCTCAGAGACTATTTGCATCATACTGATCTCACTTCACTAGTTTTATATCAGCCTCATTCCTCTGGCTTTACTCCTCATTTAAAACAATGAAAATGTGATCACCACCGAGTACAGTATTCTAGGAAGACCTGAAGTGCTTTTGGCCCTTCTGAAGTGTTCAAGGATGCTGTGTTCTGAATATGGACAAAATAGCCTTTGTGGTTATGGAAGATGCGAAGAAGCTCTTTCATTTATAACTGCATGAAATTGCAATTATTTTGAATTCTGTTTTTAAGATACAGCCTATAAACTGACCAAAATTATGTCTCATGCTGGACTCCAAATAGAGCTATTTGGACTCTGACAATCCTGTTTCATCTCTCATTGTGTATTTTTCCTGGCACCATGGGACACAATGGGACTGAGTGTGACAAATCTCACAAGGATGCTGTGGAGCTTAATCAGCATCTGTGTGTAGCAATCTGAGGTTGTTCTTTCTCTCCTTTCTTCAGTAACATAAATGTGAGAATGTTCTTTTCTCTCTTGTTTTTGTAGTCATCCATGCTGGTAGCTTTTCAAGCCTTTTGTCCTTCTGTAGTTCCCTTCTCTTGTCCTTCTATAGTTCCCTTCTCTCCTGCAGATTCCTCTGTCTATGCACAAGTTTTCTTCCACCAACTTCTGAATGTTATGCCACCTTAGAAAGTCAAACTCTTCAAGATACTTTAGTCTCTTAAATTAGGCTGTTTAATGAGGTAGAACTCTTCCTCAGGTCAAGTGGCTTTTCAGACTGAAGAGTTCTCAGGAAGACCATGTATTTGCATGTGAAACTGGATGGATGCAAATTTCTACCACCACTACACAAGACACTGCAAGAAAATCCATTGATTCAAAAGAAGAGTGGATAAATTTACATTATACATTTACATGGCACAGGCTGGTGCCTGTGCAAAACCAGCATTTCTTCAGCTTACAAGTACAATAACTCTGCATGAGAGCTGCTTGTAAACATATTTTCATTGCAAGTTTGATAGTTGCTGCTAATCACAACCAAGGCTTTTAACACTTGATTCTCTGCAACTTCTGCTACAGATTCAAAAGAAGTCAGGGCATCTTTAGAAATGAATGCAATGAGGACCAAACTCTGAAGGCCATTTAAAGAATACAGCTAGCTACTGCTGGCGCTGTCGTATAAGTAACAATGAAAGAGATAAGAAATTAGGAAACTTGTGACTAAGAGATCTTTAAAATGGAAGGAAACAGGATAAATGAGGGAAAATGGGATACACATGCGAAAGGGATGGAGAATAATTTAGAAAGGGCAGTTTAGAAGTCAAGAGCAGAGATTTTGACAAGAGAGTTGGAGGAAAACTTGTGAAGAGGGAGAGGGGGGAAAATGAATTGTAAACAGCAGAAAATTCCACATTTAGATAAAAACAAATCCAGCAAGAAACATAATTGGGAATGCCAGACCAGGATGGGTTGAGCTACATTAGCCTTACATCATAAAAGGGCTCAGAGTTCTCAGCTCGTTAAAAAAAAAGTGAGTGCTGGATATCACATGCAGATCTTAATTTCCCCAAAGTATTGGAGTTTTTGGATTATAGCACTAATTCTTCTTTCTCTGTTGTTGTTTTAAGTAGTATTATGGTTAAATTACATTTTATATCAAATAAAAATGATATATTGAAAACAGGGCATCTATTTAATATTATATTTATTTTTAAATTTTAAAAAAAATGCAATACAGCAACAAGATTTTAAAACATGTACTTCATTGGGAAAACAGAGGTGGACGATGATGACAGTTACAATTCAGGCAGAAGTCAATGTATTAGCCAGCAATAGGACACTTAATATAAAGAGATACCTCCATCATAGTCTGTACATAGAAATCAAAATGCTGTGGTTTATCAACAATTGACATTTTCAGTTTGTTTACTCAATATTACAGGCAGAAAACCCCATATTTCTCTTCATGGATTAAATTTGCTATCAGTCATCACATTTTAAGCCGTTTATGGCAATGCTGCAGATAATAATGACTAAAACGTAGCTCCTTTATTATTTGCCAGTAATACATTTTGTGGATTGATTCTGCAGTGAAATCTAATAGAAAAATGAAGATTTCTGTAAAGCTTGAGACAGTTGTGGAAAGCATTTGCTATAAATAAAGACCTCTTGCTTGCTAAAGCAGGTAGCTTTAGGTTACCTCCCAAAGAAAGAGATAGTGAAAAGATATGGACAACAGAAAACCCATTTGAAATGTTATGTAGTGTTTAGTCACATTCTCATATTGCTCAATGGCAAAGGAGACTCCTCAGTCTCAGCAAAAACATAACTCCTGAATTTCCGTTGAAACAAACAGAAAATGTTTGGATTTAGATTTCTTTAGAATAAGAATGATTTGTAACTTAGCACAAAGACAACTCTTTTTTTCTTTTGTTCTACACTGTCAATGCAAAAAAATAAGAATTAATTACATGGAAAGGTAGTAAGCATAATTTGAAGTATTATTGAGGTACAGAAAGGCAAATACTTGCACTTGTTTAGTCAAAACTGTGAACATAGTTCTGGCTCAGATCCTTGTGTGTGAACAGAAAGGCCTGTGCCCTGGAAATAGCTACTGCAGGAGGAGATGGATCATCATATCAGATGGGTGGTTAGTAGAGTATTACATTTATCTGCCATAGAAACGTTAATCACAGTATATCTATACCTCAAATCTTTCTTCTCCAGACATGGAGATCAACTATGGTTTCACGGTTTGACCAGATGGCTTCACAAATTGCACGTGTGGTGAACCAGGAGGAAGCAAGGGCCAGCTGCGTTCACCAACTGGAGTCCAGTGTTCACTATGGTGAGTTCTTGGCCATCTCTGAAGGGGAATGTTTCATTTCATGTGCTAGAAAGGCTTCCTTTCTATGCAGGTAATGAAAAGTTTTTGGAGATGTTACAAGGAAAAGATTTGTATTTTTACTATTAAGAGTGATAGTCACAGTTGTGCATTCTCAAAGAAAAAGACAGCAGCGGCAGTTAGTAGATCCCATCTCTGCCTTTTCAGCAAATGTGCGCTTTAGTTATTCAACGGAATAACGAGGAAAGTAGCTAGTGGATATAAAATTAGCTTCCACAGGATGTACCCATGAGCCATGCTTCCTGTAGCTTGTTCACACAGCAACACCCCTACAGACCCTAATCTCTCTGCCGTCTCCTGCAGGAGGAGGAAATGAGCTGGGCCACAGCCTCCCAGCCTCCTCCCTTTGGTCGGGACCTGTGACAGACCGAGAGCGCAGAGCTTCAGCATGCTTAATTTACAGTGTCTGATTGCTTCAAGGCTTTCCTAGGATTTAATTCTCTCCCTCTACAGTGAAAGTGATAATAATAATAAAGAAAAAGGTTTATGATTCATAGTAAAGCACAAAGTATTTTCTTTAAGTTAAATGAGTACCTAAGTGCTATGCTGAACTGGGGCCAAGGGTAGATTACTAAGAGAAATGGGCAGTGTTCCCATCTTCATCAAGTTCACCTAGTAGTCTCAGGCTGATTGTGTAGTTCTTCTGTGGCTCAGTTTCCCCCATATGTATATCACAGGATATATGTGTTGTCTGATAAAGATAACAGACAGAGAGAGAAAACATGAATAAACACTTCGGGATATCATTCAAGAGAAAAGTACTATAAAAAAAACCCAGACAATTTAAATTTAATACATATATACCACGATTTTCTTTATGGAGAAATATTAAGTAGATTATTAGCAGAGTTTGTATTTTGAATGGGAAGAGTGTAGAATGGGAATCCTGCATAAACCAGGAGGTCAAAGAGTCTGTGTAACCCAAACCCAGCAGCCCACGGTGGCTCAGGCTGTGTTGCCTCTGACCAGCCTTGTCATTCTCCCTGTGTCGGGCTGCTGCAGAAGCTGAATCTAGCAGATTTGGTCCAGGCTATTACCCTTGTGCTATAGAGCAGTCTGAAAAATTAGCTGAGACTCTTTTCCAATGGCTTGTTAAAAGCGAGCTGGAAAAAAAAAGTCTTTGGTAGTCCCTGCCAAGCCTGCAGTGGGAAAATGTCCTCTGATCAGATACTGAGCTTTTAAGACTCTTCTACATTTCTCTTACCTGGCAGGAAGTGGCTAGAGAAAGAGCAAGAGTGTCACCCGAGAGACGTTTCTATAGATATGAGAGGGGCCTGGCTTCTATATAGGAATATGGGAAAAATGGATGAAAGAACAGGCTTTTTTTTTTGCTATTTTTTGTTTTGCTTTGAAATTTATATTACATTTTGCAAAGTTAGAGCAAAATAGCTTCATGTACTCAACTGCAAAAGAACAATCTGGAGAATGTATATTTACACTATCTTTCTATACAGAAAAAATAGCATAGCAAATCTTTAAAAGGAAGGAGTTGTGCTAGAATATTAGTTGGGTAGCTTAACAAAGAGTCAGGAAGATAAAAACATGATAATGCATCCTACGCAAGATAGAAACTGAGGCAAGGTATTCTCCTGATTAACAGCTGATAGATGATGTTGTAAGTACAATTGTTGTGGAGATCTTCATATTCTTCTTATATTGCAGCAATATTTATAAAACTAGAAAAACAAGTGTTACATTTTGTATATTTTGAGATACAGTTTTGTAAGAGAATAACCTATTTCTTCTTTGTAATAAGCAGCCCTATTTTGTTTATCCATAGATAAACCGGCACTGTAGCATACTTCTGGTTTTTGTGACCTCTCCAAAACCTTCGTGCAGGCATTTCCTGATTCCTGTGTTCTGCAGATGTAGAACCAAAAGAGCCTGAAGAGCAGTGAGTATCAGCAATATTTCCTTCTTCTGTTGAGCACTCATGGGTCAATCCAGCAGGAATTAGCACACACCAAAATAACTGCTTTTGCTCAGCCTCCCCTTTCTGTGAGGAGCAGAATTCCCGAATTCTAATCTCATCCCTGACTCTGTCCCACTTCATGTGCATATAAGGCATGAGGTAGCTGGGGCCAATGCTCAGACAAAGGATTAGCACCCGTGGGGAATGAGCTGTTTTCAACTCCCCCTGCATAGCTGTGGATTTGAGGGCTTATTTCCTTACCTCTCTTGTGGTAAGTGAAGGAAAATCCAGTCGACCAATAAAAGAAATGGAAATACAGTCAGTGGTTGTTTATTCTGGCTCCTCTGTGTTGTCCCTTCATGGAAAGAGGTTGTAACTAGGCTTTATGTTACTAGTGCACTACTCTCCCTGTGTAAGTGACTTCCAAGGCCCATCATCCCATCTTTGCCCGAGGTGCGACATACATACCCATTCTGGTAGTTTCCAGCTACAGGAAAGATCTCCAGAGCTGTTTACCAGCTGATATGACAGATCGTCTTAACCTGACCCAAGACTGCAGGCGACCAGGCAAAGAATCAGGGAATTATAAACTGGCCCTTCTCCTCCAGGCTGTGATGTGCGAAAAGATATTAATCCTGACAGACAGCAAATCCAACACAGAGTTTACCAGTCCTTAGCTAGAGACAAACTGTTTAGAGAAGTCTTACTGCAGGAAAAAATCTTATCATGGAAAGAACAAATTCAAAAGATAAGCCTGATGTTTAAGACATAACAATTCAGCTGCAGGAAAAAAAAAAAAAAAAAGCTGCAAATGCAGGAGATGTCTGGTAAATGCAGTCTTCAAGCTAGGATGGAGATAAGTTCTGGAGCTAATGCAAAAGGATGTGATTCATCTCTTTCTGAAACTATACCAAAACTTCTCATGAAAAGATAAAGAACATTAACACAAGTTACATCAGAGTATATAGTCCATCCACAATGTAAAGTCTGTTGCTTGGAGAGAGGGAAGAATATATAGTGTGTAATTACATTACCACTGAAGAATACCGCCTATGTATTTAGGTATGTCAGCTGTGCAGCTGCACTTAAGCATCTTTCAGCATATCCATTACATTTGCATATGATATATGTAAATTAATACGTCCTCAGCTCATACCTAGTTCTGAATGCAAAGATGTAGTATGTATGCATATACACGTATACTTGTATAGGTATGATATAAGTACATACTCATTCAGAGCATTTTAATATAGTTAAAGCACTGTGCCAAAAATGTACACCATCTGTTTTCAATCAAAATAGCCTATTTCAGAGGAAGGGGGTGTTGTCTGGTGATCAGAGCAGGGGAACTAAAGAGTCAGGACTCATGGATTCCATTCTCAGATCTGCCAGGACTTGGCTGTGCAGTTTTGACAAGGTCTGCAACTTCTGTGTACCCTGGTTTCCCCATTTGCAAAATGGGACAGTATCTACTCACGGAATGTTGCAATGGAAAATATAATTAGTATGTGCTTGTAAAATATAGAAGTCCTCTTCTGTCATCATGGTATGTTGAAGAGTGGAATTCAGTTTAGAAATACAGCAAGAGATTTGTTGTAGATAAAGACATACACAGGTAGTAACTATGTGTATGCTTAGAGCAATTTGTACATGCATGAGTAGTCTAATTTTTGAACGATAAGACCCTTAATAGGCTTAATGGGAAATAAGGTGCTCAACACTACCAATCCAGCCAGTACTGTAAAATGTTCACACTCTGTTGAACAGGGTTTCCATGGTGATGGCTGTACACTAGTGGGTAAAATACATGCAATACCTAATTTTTGACCCGAAATAGGAAAATGCAAATGGCTATTGGGATTTTCTGGCACATACCCAATGAAGAAAGCCTAGCTCCACCAAAGACAATGACAATACTCCCATTAAAGCATTTAGGACAAGGTTTCATTCCATTCACTTCTTTTTTTTAGCTTCAGTACGTCCCTTTCAGGGACACAGCATGGGCTGATCAGCCCCTTCTCCACAATGCTGCCTCTTGGGATAATTGGCACATTTGCACCATGACCAAAACAACATTTCTTCTCATGTCTTGCAGGCAGAGCTGGACTGCCCCGAGCAGGGCTTTGGTGGAAGTGCCCTAATGCTGCAGGGAGCAAAGCAGGGGAGGGAGCTCCAGGGTCCTGGGTTCCCAGAGCACTCACCTGTTGTTTCCTAAACTCCTCAGGTTACCCTTGTCGTATGCACCCGGGGATGATGATATATGGCTATTCCTGACCCCCAGGGGGGAACAATGAGAGGCATGTGCCACGGGATGAGAAACACCCTGTAGGAGGTTGCATAAATGTGCCAGGCGTGAGGTGTTGGAAAAGAAATACAGTGTTTGTATGCCTGGGCTTGCCTGGCTGCCAGTATGAAAGTGTGCTGAGTGCTTTTATGTGATTTGCATACTGAGGTATTCCGGTATTTGATAAATCTTTGATGCAAATGTGAATATATTTCAACATGCATGACTTTGTCTCCTGTACATCAAGAGAGATGGGCCAAGCTTGTTTGCTTTTGATAAGGTGTTTGACAGCTGCTCCCAAGTTTCACCTTGTATTTCATTAGCATGCTCTTCCTGTTCTTAAAGTACAGCTTCAAAATTTCAGATCTTACAATGCACACTCCTGAAATGAGGCAAATTGCTCATCCAGGTGGACCAGTATAGTTACATGTGTGCTTAAGAAAGGAAAACGTGGATCTCATGGCTATTCAGTGAGAATACAGGTATGTCACCCAGTAGAAAGGTTTTGATATCAGGTTAGGTTGAAGGGACAAAACAATTGATTCAAATATAATTTTGGGGGAATTATCCCTCCACTTCTGAGATACCAAGAAAAGTTGATCTCTTTTCTCTTGTAGAAGCATCTGCTCGTTGGATCCCATGCTCTATATTTTAAACATAAGGTATAATCCTGTAACAGCTGAAATACGTTTTATAAATACAGCCTTCAAGCTTCTCTGCTGCACACGTTTCCATCATACACATGCGTCATGTTCACTTTCAATTGGCTGGAGTCAGAATGTTGAAGGTACCAAACTTGCTAACCAGAATAAACTTTTTTTTTCAGCTCTTGACCATTTGTAATATTATATGCATCTTTAAAGGAGGTATGATTGTCAGCCGAATGGCTTACTTCTAATTTCAGGTTCAGCAGAATAGGGCTCTTGTGATTATTTTCATTATTTCTTCACATGTATATTTGTGTAGGAGTAATGGAAACATTAATATTAATAACATTGGAACTTTGAAGCCCTCTTTTCATCTCTGTGAAGTCTAGCTGTAGAATGGTTTTGATATTCCTTCTCCTCCCACTGGTCACAAGACCGATGAGGATCCAGCTACCAGGGCTTCAGCAAAACAATTAGGGAGAGGAGCGACTGGAGCAAGGAAGGAGGGTAGGGTTTGGTGGGGTGGGACCAAAAATCCAAATCCTCTTTTCTGCATATGATAATCAACATGTAAACATGGGAGGAGATGTATCTAGAAGCTGTATCACTAGTATGCTGGAAGTCAGAGCTATTAATTCCATTGGTTCGCACAGTAAGCTTATACAAATACACCAGAGGTTCCTCTCCTTATGTACAGGCTTATGTTTTGGGAAGAGAGAGGCTTTGCTTTTATGGCCCATTTGTTCCTTTGTCTCCCTCCTGTGTCTTCCAAGAGGGAGTCATGAAATCCGAGTGTGTTGCCAGAAGAGCCTCAGCTGGCTCTGGGGCTGGGGCCAAGAGGCAGCGGCAGGGAGCTGGTGAGGACTGATGTCCCCTCCGCACACCCCGTGCAGTGGGGAGCCCGGGCCTGGCTCTGACCTTGGGCAGGGATGAGGAGTAGGAGACACTGGCACCTTTGCTCCTCACCGAGGCAGCAGAGTGGATGGAGAGCGAGGCTCGCGGAAGGTTGTCCCCAACAGCCTCTTCTGCTGAACCAGGGCAAACGGTGTCCGGCACAACCCAGCTTGGAGGCTGCACTGCGTTGCCTCACATCCGAAGACACTTGGCTGATCCAAAAAACAGGGATTTTGCATGTTGCCAAAAGCTCTGGGCACATCAACAAATGCATGAAAATATTTGCTTTACCACCAGGCTGAGAAAAAAAAAAAATCTAGAAGGCAAAAAAACTGTGCAGATTTTTTTTCCCCTGCAGAGTCCAAAGAACATTACTTTTAAATTACGTATCACTCCCTAAACCCAAATTTTGTTCAGCATTCTGTGGGATGGTGACATTCTCAGGAATTTTTAACTGAAAAATAGTTTGTTCTATTTTGTAATACCCTTTTCCTATGTACAAGGTTTGTTCCTGACATTGTCAAGAAAGGCCTCCTGACTTCTATTCATACAGACTCCTCAGAAGAATAGGAGGGGAAGGAGACAGGACAAATATACTTAAATTCTCTCTCTTTTTTTTTTTTTTTTTTTTTTTCTGAGGTGAGATAAATGCAGTTTATCAATGACTTTTTAACTAATGAAAATATGCAAGTGTTCCTATTTCTTAGTGGCATTACTGACACCTGTTACACTTCAGATGATGATTCACAAAAGGAGGGGCGCTCTTTAGTGTTTCATATATAAATATACTGCATTGGATTTGCCATTCTGAGGTGGATGTTACATGGTGCAATGTTCTGAAATAACTAACAGTGATTGTGTCAGCCTTTAGAGCATGTTGAAGTTATCACAATATCCCAAATAAAGCCTGATTGCGGGGTGATACTAATTTTTTGTTGTTTTTCCAGTTTCTGCTCCTATACGTGTTGAGCTCTTTCTCCCATACAAAGTGCAAAAGTGGGCTTTGGGCAAGCTATGCCTGATGCGGTGGCAAATCCCAAGGTACCCCCAAAACAGTATCTGTGTGCTGTGTGGATTTGCATCCTGCTTGGGGATCAATATCCAGCTTCTGCCTTTGCTTCATTACGTTTCGTCGGTCTGTGGCCCAAGATGGTAAACTCCTCAGGTAAGACAGACTTGCCCTGTCAGGCACGTCAGACATGAGACTCATGCTGTTATTGCAAAGGAAACAGAGAGATGCAGTGGGAGCGCCTGAGCACTCCAAACCACAGCCTCCTAGACTTCTCCTCTTCCAAGCCTGATGGGGATCCAGATGCAAAGGAACTTTTCCAAAAAAGCAAACCTTGGCTCTCAGTGCTTAATGCTGCACAGAATTATGCAGTTTCTGAATTTTTTCTTTGAGAACATTTGTTTTCCTGATGGTGTTACTTCATGGACTATATTTACTTTTTCCATTTTGTTCATAGTTACCAGTGTGTCTATTTTCATAGACATGCTTTAGAAACAGAAGTTCCTTTCCCTCTCTCCTCTCTAATCCGTGTAGCACTCACCCAAGGTGGGGGCAGAAGCCAAAGCTTAACACCTCATTTGGATAATAATTCCTACCCACCTTTTCCCTCCTCCTACTTCACTTGTCCCTTTATTAGATTAGCTGTACAGAATGAAGTGCTAATGGGTGCTTTCTAACTGCTTTGAAAAACATGGTAATGAAAGAAGCTAAGTAAGAAAACAGAATGTTGGCTCCAGTAATGGAACACAAAACCTTTTACCTTCATGCATGGATTTGAATCTAATCCAGCTCAGTAATAGCCCAAGTTGTTAACATGTGAGGGTTACTTGGTAGCCAGAAGTAGTTCAAGTTCTTAGTCCATTTCATCAGGTAATGGAACATAAAACCTTGGACTCCCTGCATAGACTTGAGTACCGTCCAGTGCAGTTCTTATTCTCTGGGGGAATGTGGTTGTCTGCGTAGAAACACTCCATGCTGTTAGTCAACTTTCTAGCTGATGAACTGCCCTGTCAAAGATGCAGATCAAGGAGCGCTGCCCCAGCATGATGGCCTTCCTGGTGGTAGGGAATGCTGAAGAGTCCCCGTCCGGGATTAGGAGACAATTCTGTCTTTTTACAGACACATGAACTGTGCAGAACACATTGGAGAGCTGCAACACTCCAGAGGTGGTGAAGGAATAAGGAGCTCTGTAGAAATGAACAGCAGCTCCAGGAGCTACTGGCATTTGAGAACTATCTCCCTTACTACTTTTGTGTGGAATAACCAAGAGGGATCTCTTTAAAGCCCGTATCTTTTACTAGGTGGTTTGGATTTGCTCTTCATTGATGTAAAATATATTTAGAGGGGAAAAAAAAAAAAAGGGAAAAAAAAGAACCCTTCTGTTTAAACAATTTCAAGAATAAAACAAACCTCTAAATCATCTTTTCTGAAAATCCCTTGAAAGATTGCGCCCAAGGAGATGGAAGTTATCCTAGTATTAATTTAAAATGAAAGGTAGGAGGAGTGGAAAATTCTTACACACAAGTACTCGGAAGAAGCTGGCTGTCATGGATTTTGTTAGAGCTCTGTCTTGACAGGATGCTGTCTTCCCGTGGGCTCGTGTATGCTGTGCAAGTGAGCAACCGTGCGGGCCAAATTCTCTAGTGTGTCTGACTTGCAGAAATGCAGAGATTCAGGTGAATGCCCGGCCACAGGTGTGTCATGGATCAGGGCAGAGGAGCAAAACCAGCTCTGTGCTTAGTGTTCTGCAAGTCTTCCAGCCCAAAGGACACAGATGCTGAAGGTTGTCAAGACCCCACAAAAACAGGCTCCAAAAACGATGTTAAGCAGGTCTTAGGCCTGGCTTTCAGAGTGTTAGATTCACTTTGTACTGTCTTTCCAGCAGGAACTATCTATCAATAGCTGACCTTCCTAGCCTAAGGGAGAATGTTCCAGCTAAATCAGCTTCACAAGGATTTCCTATTGCACATCCAGCTTTGTTGTTAACATAGCACAGGATTTCTCCATAGAGTGTTTTGGAGAGAAAGGGCATGCCACTGTTTTTGTCCCACTGTGTCTGCAGTATCTTTGGGCAGAACCAGGAGAAAGGCAGTGAAAGAGGAGGAAGAGGTAAAACAATTTTTAAACACCACTGCAACTAGTGCATTTTAGCAGTGGTGAATGATCTGCTTCCCTTTTAGGAGAACAGCTACACTCATTTTTACATTTAAATGTAAGATATTCCTAAATCTTCTGCCTCCTGAATAAGGAGTGTTGGTCTCTTACCCACTGAGTCTCAGTCTCCTCATCAGATTCTGAAGTATATGAAGAAGTGTAAAGTCATGGTGGCAGAGCCCTGATAAAGTTTGTGTTTTGACCTGTTTGCCAAAACGTCAGCTCTCTGAACCCTCTATTGAGCTAAAAGTTATCTGATGGATTAAAAAATGACATGCAAGCAAACCACCTAGTCTGATCTAATTTCCTCGTCTCTTGGCAATGTAGGTTAAAACCCATATAGGACTGTAGTTCTTCCCCTCCCACACCCATCCTTTTTTTTTTTTTTTGCCTTCTTTTCTTCAAAAGGACAGAACTTCCTTTTAGCTTTTTGCAGCATATAAAGATTGTAGAGAGGCTCAGGAACAACTCCAATTAAACTAAATGTTTCCTCTACATAGTGATCCATTTGCAACTGCAATTTATCAGTATTAGCATTTAGAATTTATTTCCAGAACTGATGTTATAAAGTATGATTAATTTTCAACAAGATTAAAATAATTACTTCTAATATTTTAACAGATTTTTCCAGGTGATAAGAAATTCATGAATGTCAATTTACCATCAGAGTTTCAAATGCACTCACCTATCATTTCTGCAAGTGCAAAACAATCTGAAATAATAAATGCAAAATGTCAGTGCTACCATCTATCAGAACAGAAATCTTTAAAAATGTCGTTAGCTAAGCCTTTAAATTTTTTCAGGAGATCTGGAAACAGAATTCTTAATCATGTATGCAGTTCAGCTTTGCAAGAAAATCTTAGATATTAGCGTTCTCAAAATTGAGTTTCTCTGTTGTATTTGAGTCTATGGCTTTCACAGTGTTCCATCTTCCCTTCTTCTGCAAACTCTTTTACTTTTTACAGGTCATTTTCCTTCTTGCCTTGTGTACTGAATCCCTGTCACCATAGTTGTTATTCACGTCTCCCAAAACATGACATTCACATTGGACTGATTTGGATACAATACTTGCAAAATATTTTCATAGTACTCTATCAGTTTTCATTGGTAAGAGGTCAAGACTTCTTCATTTTTTTTTTTTCCTGGAAGCACAAATCTTTAGGGGTCCCATCTTACCACCATCAAAGCCATTGTAACTTCAGCCCTTGTTTTATCAGAGAAATGAGATTTTTCATCTATTCTGTTGAGATACACATAGAGAAAACCCCAGTTCTTGTGTGTGTGAATCCGCCATACTGTCACATTCTGCAGGATTAGAGCCAGGACCTCTAGGCTTGCCTCTCCCCTGTGCTTAATTATGATTTCTCTGTGTTATCCACAGTACCTGCTACTCTCTCTTGGGCAGATCTTTGATTAGCACATTTGCAAAGATAGCCAAATTTCAATCTGACTTCTTCCTGATTTCTGCATATTTTTGGATTTCCAAAACTGTGGTATGAGTCATAAACTATTCCCTGCAAGGTAAGCTTTGCTATTTTGCAAGCTATAAAGGAAGCCTGTGTTATTTTTTAAAGGACAGAATTTTTCTTTCATACCCTCCTCCTCACCAGACACTTTCTCTGTTTATTTTTCATTCTGCCCAAAACCTCCTTTGTTTATACCCCACATTTTGGAAATTTCTTTCTTCTCCTTCATCTAACAGTGCTTTTATTCCGCACAGTTTCTCTTAAGAGGCTAGCAGGATCTGGAAAGAATCAGACATTTACATTGATAATGTTCCAGCCGGATTAGCAAATGTTTGGAAAAGACCTCATACTTTGGGCACCAACTTCTCTCTGATTGGGGTAAAATGCTTTAATGACTGGAGTTATTTTTCGATAGAGGCTTTTTTTTTTTGTGTGTGTGTGTCTGGTACTAGTTATTATCAAAGGCAGATTAGTAGATTGTGTGGAGTGACAGTGGTGTAGCCTGGTCTGGCAATTCTCACCTCTCTATGAATGTGAGCCCAGATACATTTCCAGCCTAAGATGGGTGTTCTTTTTGATACAAATAGGATTAAAAATCAGGTATACTCAGTAAAATTAATTTGCCACAAAAATTCAATGGTGACCTTTGTATCTGTCAGGCCTGTATACTGACTGAGCTAAATCCTGAGTTCTTCTGTAAGAGGGAACCACAGAGCTTTTCCACATATTTTAAACTACATGTAATCACCAACAAAAAATACTTGCTAGAATGCTCCAGTCATTTTGGTTTAGGCAGAAGACAAAGTTACAGTACACTTGCATCTAACTTTCTTTTGGGACCCCGTTCCCAATGCAAGCAAAATACGTAGGTTTGCTTCATTTCAAAATCCATGTCATGAGGCTGAGAATGCCAATAAACTTTTCAAGCAGGGGTTGATCCCTTAGGCACTTATCTAGCTGAGCTGGAATAATTGCTTCCTTTCCACTGGTATTTCTTTAGGGCATTTTCATATGTTGGAGTCTTAAGAGTTTCTGTTGACCAGAGCAGGAAGCCATATAGCAACTTGCAGCCAGATTTCAGGGACAAAGCTGATTAACTGTGGGGAAGCTCTAATGCAAATCCCATCGCAGTTAATTCCCTAGCTCGCCTCCACACTGCCTGGTGCTCCCTGCTCAAGCACAGCCCCCGTTAGCAAGAGACACGGCCCCACCAGCCCCATAGAATTTGTGGAGATCCAGACAGCCGCTTCACTGTGTGTTTGTGCTTCTGTGTACGTCCCCCAGACACAGAGATGTGCACCATTATATAAAATCTGCTCTGATGACAGTAGAAAGAAAGCAAACTGCTCTAAAAGTAGAAATGTAATCCTCGCGGATAATAATTTTTTATTTATTTTTTTTTCTGCAAACACCTGTGGTAATGGCAGTTAGTTGTTAATGCAGCAAGAAAGAGGCAGTAGAAGCAAAGCAATTCTACTGATGTCTGTATGTCTACATTAGTGTAAATTGTGAAAAAAGTGAAAATTTAACTTCAAGTTGGCAAGAGATTATTGAACTTGTGTTTAAGGTGGACTTTGGGAACTGATTTTGACTAGGTTCAGGTTAACATCCGATAGTTGAATTCCGCAGGTATCTGCACATCTTTGGGAGCAGCATATTCACAGACAGAGTGACAATTTGACCTCTTCTAATTTATACATTTGATCTAATGCACTGGAGGTCATCTAAAAATAGATGCTAATGCTTCTGAGCCACAGACCAACAACAGCCGCTATCCTTCCTCCAGGATCTTTCTGTCTGTACCGGCCTTCAGCCCAATCTTCCCTACAGGAGAAAATCACTTTTATCACAGATCCCCTCTGGATAGATATCTAGGTGCTTAATAAGTCTAAAGAAAGATTTGCCAGCCCTTCATGAATAACCAGATGTTGGGAAAGAAAAATAGATGGTGTGTCTTTTCCCTGAGCAAACATTCTTGGCATTTGTGCATTTCCTCCCATATCTCCTTAAGAAATGATTGTGTGTAAATTTACTGCTGACAAAACTGGAGGCCTGGGAGAAAATGAATTACTCATTCACTTGGTAATTATTGTTGGTCAGGACGTGGAATTTCTCTTTTTTTCTGAGAAATTTGACACCTAAACTTTACTTTTCATTCTGATTCAGAAATGATTTTGAGATAGGATTGTTTCAGACTTTTTTTTGTTCAAAAATTCCCAGGCTTACTGTTCCTTTCAGAATTATTTTATTTTTGTTATATGATGACACTACTGCCTTTAAATCATCAAATGTGGCTCCTACTTACTGGACTAGAAAAGATAACATGTTTTATTCAGTACTAAACAACACCTGATAGTATTATTAAAAAAAAAACATGAAAATGGTAAATTTTCATTATCCCCAATCATGTGCAACCATTTAACCATATAACATATCAGTAGTAATGTTTGATTTACTCTAGTGCAAAAATCAAAATTAATATTAGAAATAATAGAAAAAAAATCTAATTTAAAAAAACTGCCAAAACGCAAACCACTTCTATTCCAACACTGCCCTGGAACTATTAACTGCAATCATCAGGACCTCGTATTTAACCATGGATCAAAAACTTCTACAAATACAGTATTTTCCCTCTGAATTTCTAAAATCCTGTCCATGTCCAAACAGTATGGCAGATACTTGGTGGTTTACATGTGTGTAGTGTTTTCAGTCCCATTCCTGGGATTGAAAATGGAGCTCATTTTCAAAAACTTCTTTCAGCATTGGTATTTTGTTGATAATTTCCATAGAGACATGAAGTGGTTGATTTACATAGACATTGTTGTACCAATCATCATCTTTTATCAAGTAAAACTCTAATATTCTCATCTTGTATTTTGGAAAAAGAGCAATTGTTAACACATTTTCTATGAAGAAAAAATCATTTCTGTGATTCTAATATTGGGCAAAATGATTGAACAAAATAACTCACTTCTTTGGAATCAACGTACCATTAGCCTCTTTTGAAATGCCACTCACTTTCCTCTCTGCATTATTAGCTTGATCTTAAAAGGGTGCAGCGCAGCAAAATTCAGCTGGCTCTGCAGATTTAGTAATGTACTAGCAAAACCTTCAATTGTGAAGAGAATTACTCTCTCTTCCTAGAAGAAGGTAGAAAACAACGGCAGAAAGGATGCGGAGCCGATGATAGGTATGGCCATTTTTTTACGTGTGTGACAATTTGTCTACTATGTGACTTTGCACTCTGCATAACTTTAAAATAGTCATATGCCACAGCGAATCCCTACCTAGAGCAGCTCCTTTATCCACAACTGCCTCTAATAATAACGGCCATCAGAAAAAGGAAAATAAAACTTAACAGACCAAATTTTGTCCTACATCACGTAAAGTCATTACGTTAGAGGTTACACTGATGTAACCAAGGATACTGTATTTTTGCCAGGTTTAAGATATTATCATATGTTTATACAGCCAGATAGAACCGGTTTGAAATAATGCACGATGGAAGAGCATTGATCCTTCAGGAGTTGTGATCTGACACTTACGCTGTGGAAATCCGGCTGTGATTAAAATAGTGGCCATACTTGTCATGTGTGAATGGTGAGTGCAGGCTCTGGTAGTCCTGGGTCTGTCCCTAATGTTGTATGGGCCTGTGGTGGGGACACTTACCACCCTTGGTGCATCACTTGCATGTCTCTGTGCTTTGGATCCTTTGCTCTGCTGCTGAACTGGCCACCTGAAAAACACTGCTGAAAATCTTATTCTCCATGCTCTCTATACCTCACTCTTTTTTTTTTTTTTTTTTCTTTTAAACCCTTTGCCTCTTCTTTTCTTCCCATGAGGACATCTCTTCCAGTGAGGCACCTACTGCCAAACTCCCTTCATCAATACATTGCCTGGTGATCCACAGCGTTTCTTTTGTCCATTTGTAATTTCTCAAACTCAACTAATTTTTTAGCCTTTACCTTTATTTAAAGCTATGCTGCCCTCTTCTGTTCTGAATGACCTGCTTCTAAGCAAGAACTGCAGGACCAAATCAAAATTACTCACTTAGATTTCACTTGAGACCTTGTTCTTGAACATCTTATGCCTAAACCCTAGCCAAAGGAAAGGACTCATGTGTCCCTGGTGCTTTTGTCGGTCTTTTCATGTCTGCATAAACAGTGCACCATAGAAATCTCCTGGTGCTAGCCAGCGTATCCTCACAAGTTTCTATTTCTTGAAACTTCCTTTTTTTTTCCTGATTTTTATTTTTGTCTCTAACAACAGTCTTTCTCACTCTCTTTTTTTCCCCACTCCCTCTCTATGTTCTTTGTTTACTGTTTATTTTCTTTTTCTCCTCCATCTGCTTATCTTACTCATCCCTTTCTCCTTTTTTCCTCTGAGAGCTTTCTAGGCACACTTCTCCAACAGACCTAGCTGAAAGAACAGGGGTCCTAATTGTAATGAACAGTTCATTAACAATTGGTGTAGACAATCATTCAAAGTCATTATTCAGTGCCTGAGATAAGAGCTTGACACAATAATCACGTTTGCTCAGACAGCTCCCTGGAAGCGCCCATCAGGGAAACAAACCCTGCCTGGGGGGAAAGGGCAATATATGACAGCAGAGAGCTCTAGAAAAGACAAAATCACAATAATTTAGTTCTCCTATTGTTCTTGTTACCACCCCTCCTACTCACTAACTTAAAATATTCACACAGCTCGTTTTAGGAACAATGCCCCTCACCCCCATTCAAATAGTTATTAAATGCATGTATAGCTCACTTTCTGAAACCAAATTTTCCAAACCATGGGTTGTGGTGAAAATTCAAAGGGAGCACTGGAGGGCTAGAAAAAAAATATATTGTTAATGTAATTGTTTAAATTATGATTGATTTAATATCAAAAGAAAACAGATCACTTGTTTTCTGTTGTTCTTTTTCTTAAGCATTGTGCTGACAGCGACTCTTTTTTTCCCAGGATAAGAGCAATTCAGAAGCGGCTGTAGACACTGACTGCAAGCAGTTACATTAATCAGCCTGAAGACGCTGGCTGCAGCTCAGTGCCTCGGTGGGGCTGGCGAGCGGGGTCCGGGCGCCCCTGCTCTGGTCACGGCCAAGTCCCCCTCCTCTGCCCCGGTGGAGCTGCCCTGCGCTCCCCACATGCAAAGGTAATTAGCAATTTCCTGCCTAGGCAGTCAAACAAAGACTGATGAGCTTGAACGCCCTAAATTTCCAGAGCATGAAATACTGCTGTGTTATTCCCTGCCCAAGATCTGCCTCTCACTGCCTCTGTGGCACTGAGCGTTTCTAGAGACTGGTTCCCTAGTCAGCCATCTGATATTCCCTAACTGGAAACCTAGTGCTGAACATCTCTGCGAAAGAGCTGTAGAGTCTCAGCTCACCAATGAAAGATAATGAATGAAAGTATTACCTGTCTTGGAAGCCCTGCAGAGCTGCAGCCCTAGTTCATGTGTCCTGGTGCTTACATACCTGTTGTTCCCCTGTACCGTGTGCTGCTTCTGATGTGGAGTAAGGCTGTTGCCTCCTGTGGAGCTCTTTTTAGGAACACAATTGTTAATATTTTGTTGTTATTCTCCAAAAGCTACTTTTTTTTTTTTTTTAATTTAAAACTTTACAGGGGACTGGTGGATGTTCTGATAAAATTTCTTCAGAATATCCCTGTTTCCCTTTCTGCCTTATTAAGTGTATCCTCAAAATCCCACATACTTCTGCCTGCTTCACAAGGAGATTTTTTTTTTTTTTCCGAGCCATGCGCAGGCATATCTCCAAATATCTCACCAACTAGTCTTTCATTTGCCTGAAGGCCATATAACAAGGAAGACTGCCTTGAGCACTCACTTTCATCCGTCAGCTTTGCTCTTAAGGTGTCCTCAGACCATCCATTTCATCTTGGGATCTTCACTCAGGACATGCCTGGAGGTCGTGTGATGCTCTGCAATGGAAAACTTTTTGCATACATCTGGAATCACTGACTGTTCTTGATGGTGGTGAGGGGAAACCTTTATAGAGAAAAGGACAATGAGTCAAGATGTTAAGGCAGCTAGTTGGTCAATGAGTCACAGCTACTAAATGTTTGGCACCAGCCACAAAGCAGCTAAATGTAACCAGCTATAAAAGTCCCACAGGATGTCTCTTGCTCGCACACACACACATGCAGAATTTAGACAAGCAGTTCCATCCTCTGCTCACTCATAAGCAGCTTGGGCACAGGCACAGAGCTTGATTTCCTCAGGAAAGTTTGTTTTGCTTTTCTTCAGCTGGTCCTTTAATTTCCCCTGCTGTGCTAGTGTGTAATTTGCAGACCACTGAACCCACTGTGAGTCTTTGGTTTTCAATCAATATGGCACATATCAGGCCCATAGTGATCAATCTGGGCTGCATGTATTAACTGTCTAGAAGGTAGGTGGTGACGGTGTAAACCAGGAGAAGAGCAGGCACAAAGTGGGTCTGACAGTCTGTGCAGGATGCAGTACGATGGCTTCTGATTTCAGCTGTGGCTTCTAGATATAACATAGAGCTGAAGGGGTATAACGGCTTTGAAGGGAAGAAGGCTGTAGGGAGGGAAGATGAAGAAACAATAGGACATGGAAAAAGAAGGGACTGAAGGTTGGTGTTTGCTTACGAGAGTGAAAAGGAATTTGAGGAAGCCACAAAGCAGAAAATTGTTTGGAACCAGGAACCAGATTTTCCCATACACGGTCCAGGGGTAAAATGCCTATAATAATAATAACAATGACAATAACAATAATAATAATAAAAGGACATACAGCATGGTGCATAAATAAGAGAGGCTTCTAAAAAGACTTGCAGTTGAAGTGTAATAATATAAGGCGTTGGTAGACAAGTACCTTCTTGTTGGTAGACAAGACAATATTTGCAGTGTCCACTTGTGTCAACTGTGAATTTGGTCATTCTTTTGTAATCAATTCAGATTTTTGAAGGAATCTTTTTGAGAGGAGGTTCCTCTGTCTGCTTGTTGTGAAATGAGAAAATATCACTGCGAAATTATAATTTCAGAACTAGATGAATAATAAACTATCAAATTCAAGTGTTCTGTACTATGATCTTGAGGGCTTTTTGCCTGAAACATGCTGTAGGTTGGAGAACAGGTTTTAAAAGCCCAAGCCTGTTCCAGAAAGACTATGAATGCTTTTCTGGGAAGAAAAGATTATATATTACACTTGGTTGCTCTCCAAGATTTGTATGTCTTACATGAATACTCCTCTGTCTCCTTCTGTGGTGACATATCTGAGATCAATTATGCTAACAGTAAAGTCTGGAATTTTTATAGTCAAGCTCTTTATGAGCATTTTCATAGAAGAACTTATGAAGGCTGAGGCATAGGAAAAGACTAATAATCCTGGCCTGCTATCTTCATCATCTCCAGGCCTGTGTCTTTTCCTCTTTACCCCGTCCAAGTGAAAATACTGGCTCACATAATACAGACACTCCATTGTGATGGTTTAAATGGCCATCTGTATGTTTATCGGAGGGCTCCATGAATCTGCAGCCTCATTAGTGCTTGTGTCATGGACAGATGGGCCAACACAAATTTTGCTTATGTCAGATAAATTCTCCTTTTTTTCTGTCTCTGTCTCTTTTGTTCGTTTCTCTTGCACT
The DNA here is from genome assembly GCA_013389825.1 of Crypturellus undulatus. Classification (NCBI taxonomy): domain Eukaryota; kingdom Metazoa; phylum Chordata; class Aves; order Tinamiformes; family Tinamidae; genus Crypturellus; species Crypturellus undulatus. The sequence continues at coordinate 175,223 of VWPW01027045.1, read as the reverse complement.
CCCTCTCTAATTTTTCTTTTCTTTCTGGGAGTTTATTCATGCTAAAACTCTCTTCCTTATTTCTTGGGCTGGATCCTGAAACTCTGTATATGGTTAGGAGAAATCTATCTCAAAATAAATGAAATTTTAACCTGACTGTTTCTTTTGCTGCAGGAGTAGTATTAATCAAATTGGTGGGGCTACTTGGAGAAAAGGGAGTTACACAGAATAAGAGAGGGTATTATTTATTTTCTATAATAATCGTAAAACACAACGAAAGATTTAGGAGTTCTGAAGGCTTCCTAAGTTTGTTTACCTTTCTGGGATGATGAGAAAAGGTGGCTGTTTTATTTGTGAATAACTGATATCCACGTCATGTCATCACTCAAAGCTACAGTGTCAGGATTGTAAAAACTGTGAAGGAAAGCTTATTGACTATAAGCATTTTTTTTTCCCTTTGTGTCTTTTTTTTTTTCATGTGCACCTAGAAATATTTCATTTGGCTTTAGATTTTGATGGAAGTTGTTTAGAGTCAGGATGGTGCTTCTGTCATGCTTAGTTGCAGTGAATAGATTTTGCTGCACACATATTCCTGTTGGGCAAGTTAAGTGTTTAATAATTTTTTAAGGATCAGTGTTGTGCTTCACCAGCTGGGAAACTTAAACGTGGAGACATAATTTTGTTAGTTTGTCAGCATGAAGGAAGATCCCTGTCTTTTGTGTCTATGTCTTAAATGGATGCTTAAAGAGAGAAAATGTTAGCCTTAAACAAGTTTCTGATAAATTTGTCAGAGATGCTACTGTGGTTCAGCCACAGGTAGGGTTTTCTGAGTGATATGTTCAGCTTCCACAATAACTTTCCAGAATTTTCTACATCAAATCTACTGACTTTAGCTCACTGCCTCAGCATTGTCTGCACCCTAAACATCCTGCTGGATCTGTTCTCACTTATTCCTCAACATTAATATCATCTTCAACTGCAATTTAAAATAAGGACAACAAAGAGATAAATAGGTGCTGGTTGAAAATCACTGTGAGCCAGATAATTATCTACTCATAAATACTTTTAAAAGACATCCGCAAAAAATGAGACAAGAGAATTCATTTTTTTCTTTTACCAAAGAACTTGTTCAGGAAAGGCAACGGGGCTAAGAAGGAATGCATTTATTTTCAATAATAAGTAATTAGCTATGACTGAAAATACACATGCAGTACATATGTGGAAGAAGGTGCTAGTGAAACACAGGCAAAATGCATTTGTAAAAAATTAAAAAGAATTCCCCCAACTTACAGAAGTCATCGTGCTCTGTTCATAGCTATTTGTAAGTGAACCTAGAATTCCAGTGTTCAGATTGTTTCAATGTGGTTACGGGAAAATCTAACCCTAGTCCTAGGAATAGGAAGGAATGTCTATTTTTCATTCTCATGTAATTTAAAACTGACTGAAAACAATTGGCAGGAACCTAAACACTCACATTCTCATATTTGGGCAGAAACCAAACATGGGAAATTTGGAGCCAAAGTTTCTTTCTTTCTTTTCTTTCTTTCTTTCTTTCTTTCTTTCTTTCTTTCTTTCTTTCTTTCTTTCTTTCTTTCTTTCTTTCTTTCTTTCTTTCTTTCTTTCTTTCTTTCTTTCTTTCTTTCTTTCTTTTTCTTCTCTTTTCTTCTCTTTTATTATGAGGAAGTACATAAGAACAGCTTTTTGTAAAGTGGTAAGTTTTTTATTAGAAGTGACTCAATGTATAAATTGTCCAACCTTTCTTTTTCTTTTTTTTTTCCTGGTGCCTGTTCTTGAAATCCCACGTTTATTAGTAAGTATAAAAGTAACTGCCTGTGTATCTTTAAATAGAAATCACATTCTTGTCAGCTTATCCAAAGCCCAAATATGGGAGAGCATGTCAGAGAATAGCACTAACATGAGCGATTCCGGGACTTGACGATGGTGTGGGCTCTGCTCCTGCCTGGTAAACAACTTCCACTGACTTTTGTTCCCTGAACTCCCATCCCAGGATGTACATCTAAGGGATCCTTGCATAAGGAGCAGTAGAGAGGTAAAAGTAAATTTAATATAGGGTGAAGTGTGGGATATCTGGAAAGTGTAGGGCAACAAGGTATTAATATCCTGGTTATTTTGGTTTATTGCCATCTTGTGCTGAGGTTGATAAAGAAGCTCATGTCTTCACTGACAGGAAGATTTGGCTGTACTTTATAAACTATTATAAATATTACATGGTGTAGCTAAGGAACCTACACTCCAAATGTAAACTAGTGTGGCTCAAATACTGAAGAATCACTCTATAAAAATGGCACTTCCCCATTTTGTACATCTGTTTCTTGCATGTATCCTGAGAGTCAGATCTGCTTAAATAACATTTAAATGAAGGTTTTATTGATTTTTTAAAAAACATCTGTGAGCCCTGCAGAGCCAATTCAACTGTAGGAAAGGGAACTAGTTCTTTTCCAGTATGTTTGCTAAGTGAAGGAGGGGTTTTGCTCTCTATTTCCATGTGTGTGTAGTAAAGATGTGGAGTTGTTGGGATGTGCCTCGAATTGGTACAAGACTGAAGAGGACAGCGAAAGTTGTACTGAGGATATGGGCTGTTTGGAGCCTGGTTCATTGCAGAGCAGTCTGAAGGTACTTCCTTCTCAACTCAAAACCTGCTGCCTGCAGCTCCTTAGAGTTGCTTGAGAGCCTCAGGGCCCATGTTTCCTCTCTCATAGTCCCCCCGAGGGTCATTCCTTCCTCCCTCCTTACCCCTTGGGATTGGGGTGCTTCCCAGCTTCAAGAGGGGGTTCTTGGTTATTCCCATTTGTGAGAGATCTCTCATGGTCTTCAGAGCTTTCTGCAGAGAAACCACCTGTTAGATCAGCTTCCAAAAATCTTCCCTCCCCTTTCTGTGGCCTGGCCGTTTTTACAGAGAACCTCATTCCATACCCAGCTTCCAAGCTCCAATTTGAACTTGAGGGGCAGGAAAACCCTGACCATCCTGCGCCTGGTGGCTTAGTGCTCCGAGCCACCACATGAGCTAGAGTCTAGCTCCTTATGACATCCAGATGCACAAAGTGCTTGCCTGCCAAGAGTGTGCTTGGTGCTTGATGAAAACCTATCGCTGAAATGGATTAGAGTCAGGACTGCCAGGAACAGCTTTTGGGAAATGCATCAGGAGGGAGGAAGCCTCTGTGTGTATGGAACATCCATAACATGAGGTGGTGTACTCCCGAAAAAATTGTCTTTTTAATCGTAGGAAATTAAAAGCCCAGAAGGTGTAAAACAAAGAAAGTGGCAAAGGTTTGCCAAGAGACCTCAGGTTATAAATCAAAGTCCCATAAATCCTTGCCCTTTCCATAATCTTGCATCCAGGACCCTTCATTGCTGTTCTCGGCACTCTAATGTCAGATCTGCTTAAATAATATTTATGTCTTTCACTTTGACTCCTCAGCAGTGAGCAGTTCCCTAACTTTTCCATTAGAGCAGCATAAGTCTCCTCCCCAGCTCCATCCTGACAGTCCGTGATAGCTCCCACCCAGGCATTCTTCCACTTCTTTGAGGAGCTCCTCATTTTCCCCAGACCTTCATGCTTGTCCTGTTGTTGCTGCTCAGCTTGACATTTAGAAAATGTTGATTGGATTTACAGTGTTAACTACTCACAGAAAACGCTTAATTGTACTAGTCTCAAGAAAGCAGGTATGCTTTGTTGGTTTGGGACTTAAGGTCTTTGGGACAGAATTTAAGATTATTTTGTGTTCTCTGCATGAAGGGTAATTTCTGTTTTATGTTCAAAGCCCTGCACACACAAGACGTTGTGTGTATATCTCTGTGAGTTAGAATCTGCAACAGAGCCTTTATTTCTGGATTTGCTGTGCCTTTATAATGACCTGGTAAATGCCCAAGGTATTTGAAATTCATGCCTGGATCCAGATTTTGCTTACAAGCAGATAGTAGAATCAAAAGTTCATATTCACATTAAATTTTTGACCAGATTTCAGAATCTTCAAAAGGCAATCTGAATTTTGGGATGAAAATTGCTTCTCTAATGCTTAGATCTAGCTTTCTAGGGACTAGTGTGCTATCTGCAGAAGGAGCCTCCTTCTGCAGCAAAATAAGCAATCGCTTCTTCCTCAAGGTTAATGATTGAATTGTTTCAGTTTTGTAGGCTGAATTCAGTCTTGTTTCTGGCCACAAGGGGACAGACAGTAACAGTCAAATAGGAACACAGTGTATCCCTGTGTGAATGGTAAAAATGAAGATAGTGCCGCAAACTAGTGATGAAAGGAGTTAGCTCTGCAAGGTCTAAGAAAAACAAAAACAAAACCCAAATGTATACTACTCAGAACAAATCAGATAGGAGAATATATCAGAATATATCGACTGAAGTATCATAGAGGAGATCAGTGAAAATAAAGCACGTATATACATCAGATGCAACCTAGGAAAAACTGCCATGAGTATTTAAGTGTGTCTAGTTGAAAAATGTACTTCAAGTTTCAGGACACTAAAGCACAATACAACATAGTATATGGTGCCAGTCAGGGACTTCAGCTTCATAAAAATACTTCGAAAAAAAATTAAGGCAAGACTAGATACATCAGAGATGAATAACGTTAACCTCAGAGCCTCTCATCTCAGGTTCATAGGTTCAGGTCCTTGTAGACCCCATGGCAGTCAGGCACTGCTCTGTGTGTGTAAACGTTGTCCTTTTTAATACCATGTTTTGCCGAAGTGTTGCTTGCAGCACTTGCAGAGCGAAAAACAGCAGCCTCCGTCTTGGCGCCTGGAAGTGAGGTCCCCCTCAAACCAGGCTGCGCCGTGGGCTCTGTCGGCTGCCGCCAGAGCTGCGCAGCAGCCTCCGTCTTGGCGCCTGGAAATGAGGCCCCCCTCACGCTGCCTGGTTGGCTGCGCCGTGGGCTCCGTCGGCTGCCGCCGGAGCTGCGTCCAGCCCGGAGCGCAGGCGGTCACGGCAGGTCAGGGCTGACTCTGCTGTGGCAGTGAAAGGAGGGAAGTTGTGACCTGCGAATAGCTGCTCTGTATGGTGCCGGGGAAACTCGCCTGCAGAGGCAGCTGAGCGCATCACTGAGGTATTGCTTGTCCTTTCCTTCTGAAGCTGAACACGTGAAGAGTGTCCTCAGTGCTTCCAGCACCAGACATACCTCTATAGGCATTTCATCCCCTTCTCACTGATCTTTTGTTTCACAAAGTATGAAATCTATTGATTAGGTTATTAATTAATATTTCATTTGTTCATTTCGGATTATTGTTGTCCTAAGAGTTCTCCTCTGGTGGAGAAGCTTGCTTTTAATTGGGTCCTTGGAAAAAAAAGTTGCTTAACAGGGGGAGAAGTAAGCTGTAAACTTAAGGGAATAAAAATTGACCTTTCTTGACAAACTGTCTTGAGTTTTCATGGCTTTCTCATGTCTCATGCTGCAAGTAATGTAAGGAATGCTGCAGGCAGTGTGTCTGCAGACTCTCATATTAAAAAGAAAATCTTTATACAAGCCAGTTGCCCCTTCAGCTTCCTCTGTCCAGTTTTATTTTGCTTATTCCTTTTTTTTTTTTTTTTCTTTTTCCTTAAGCAGAAATCAGATTCTGGAGACCACTCCCACACAAAGTATTTCCCCTCATCAGCCCATCAGTGCTGCCGAGTCACTGACACAATATCCCACTTCTCCCAGGACATCTGGGAGCCTTCGCTGGACTTCTCTTACTAACAAATATGGTTTCACTTAACTCCTCAGGGAGCAATGACTTGTCAGTGGAGACCTGCACAAGCTGCAGGCCCTTCCAGCGGGCCAAGGGCGGATTTATGAGCATCTCCTGCCATCTTGTGGGACTGAGGAGAACTCACTTTGTGGTACTGTGAGAAGGAGAAGCTCTCCTTCCAACCCTACCTGCCTAGTCAGGGAAGGAAACAGGGAGCCTACAGGCGCGCCCCTTCCTGCAGGAATAGCCTGGAGAAACCGGCCGCCCTCCTGGCACTGCACCGCTGCGCCTGCAGGCAGGGTGGCCACCGGTGTGTTTTCAGAGGAAGGGATGGAAAGATTCAGGGACTTCTCTTGCTGTTGGTTGTGTTGGTGGGTGCTATCCCAGGGAGCGGCGCAGAGGCCAAGCAACTGAGCGTGGGGTTGGAACCCAAGGGCTGCGGTGGGCAACCCCAGCTAACCCCGTCGCGCTGTGTGGGTGGCCTCAGACAAGGCTCCCAGCACGGAGAGAGAAACCTCTCCCGCAGTGATAATCCCGTGTTTGTCCTCTCAGAAAACTTCCCACCACAGCTAGTAACAGATTTGCTCTGTGTAAATAAATCAAGAGCAATTGCCAGTACATTAGCCACCCTGTCCTACAGAGCTGCTCGTTGTGCAGTCGTTAAAGCTCTGCGTGATTTGAATAGCAGAGGTCCAGGCAAATGCTCCCAAGTTGTTATTAACAGTGGGCAACTGGAAAAGCCACCAGAGCTTGATGTGATTCCTGAGTAGAGGCAACAATGTCTTGGACGTGACAAATTTGTTTTTACAGCCATGCACACCATCAGATTGATGCATTCGTTTTTTTTTTAGGGTCTTGCTAGGTAGCACCAGCTGAAATTAGTGTGAGACGATGTTTGCTTCAAACTGCTTTGATCTATAGATCGGGCTTTCATCCATTTTCCAAACTTTTGGGTGATTGGTTTTGCAAAATGAAAAATGCTCCTTTCATACTTTCAACTTTTTTTTTTCCTCCCTCTGTTTTAGAACATATTCGGCCTCAGAAGAGATTTCTTCAGCAGTGTGCAATAACAGACAGCAGGAGGAGGTTCTCATGACTTTGGTAGATCACTGCTAGATCGCAATCAGAGTCTCAAAACTGGTTTCGCTGGTGTTCCGACCAAGTCTTGAGGTCTTGGATGCCCTTCCAGGCTGGCTGGTGGACACTACAGATTTATCCACTCATCCCCCCACGTATTGCCTTCACTGCCTGTTGTTCCCAGACCTAATATCCTTACTATCTCTGTTCCTATCTGACTCTGTGTTCTTAATCTGCATTCCTCCCTTCCCATAGCCCTTTGTTTGACTTCAAAGGCTCTGAGTATCTTCTCTTGCCATCTCCATCACTGGTTCCATTTGTCAAACACTTTATCCCAATTAATTTCCTAGATTTTCTCTGCCATGTTCTAGGTCTGGGTCCCTTCTTGGAATAAGACACTTTTCTTCTGCATACTGCCTTGGTTTCAGCACCTGTGCAGACAAAACAGGCAGGCTGCCACCTCCTTTCCTCTGGGAGCACCAGGTCTAGGTCAAATTTCAACTCTTTTTTTCATAGAAAGGGTTTCTCTAACTACCTTTAATGAAAATAAAAACTAATAAAGCACCAAAAAAAAAACACATACAGATAGTATTTTTTTTTGGTGACAAACCCAGCATTTCACCTTAGCCTTGTTCTTAGAAAGAGATGGGTAGTTTTGACTGAACTTTTCCAAAGAATCAGAGACTAAGGCTAATAGTTTCTCACATAATATGGAAAAGTGCATCCACGTAAGTCTATCTGACAAATGCATGATTAACTGACACCTGAGCGTTGCAAGGGGGTGTGTTAGGTATCTTTAAAATAAGAAGTGCTGCTAGACCTACCTGCTCAAGCCTTTTCTAACTCTCTCAGAGCACACGTCTGTGAGCAGCACATTGTCCTGCTGGGATAAGTCTGTAACTCCTCTAGATGAAATTGTCACCCGTTGCCCAGTACTTGCCAGATATGAGGATCTGGCTTCAGACTGTTTGATTTACAATTAGTCTGTATTAGATTAAAATTACTAAGAAGGTTTGTGTGAATACATGGAAGAACTGTCCTGTTGTAACCAAACATGATCCTTATTAGAATATCCTTCACTACCATACCTTGTTGCATGTGTTGCTCCATTTTCATTCACAGATGCTGACAGATACTAGAAATACTTACGGGCTTGGATGGTGCATAGATTCTCTCTCTGAACCAGAGATAAATTTGACCCTCACTTTTCTAACATTGTACTCTTACTTGACTCTATCATCACTTTGTAGCTTTGGACAGTACAAGCCTGATATTCTGGAATCAAGATTTTGGTAGCATGCAATACCCTAATAACTCCCTCTCCTTGGCACACAGGAGTCTCATCTATATTGGTGAAGACCTAGGTGACATAAGCAATACTGAAATTAGTCCAGAAAGTATATGTGTTCAAGGTAAAAGAGTAAAGTAAAAGAGAATGGAATCCTAAAGCTGCATGAATCCTTTGAATAATCTTAAGACTTCTATCTCTCAGTTTGCTCTGTGCTGAGAAAATGAAAAGCATTACAGGAATTAAATTACAGTATTATTACCAGATCAAGATAATTAGTGGATTTCATGGGGCTAGATATATGCAGAATTCTTTCCAGTCACCTGATGATAAACTTGGGTGGCTTGTCTTTTTTACTCTTTAGAGAGAAGCTCTCAATGTGTCATATTAACATTTTCTAGCTTTGCAAACAAAGAAAATTTGATTCTGAAATCATGTATAAAATAATGAAAACTTGTGACTAGGTTGATGGAACAGTATCTTTAGAGTATAGGTACTGAAGGGAAAGTCACCTCCAAATGGTTAGTTATTTTTGTATCTGGTCTTGAAGAAGAACTGGTTATGAGTTTAACAATTTAATTTTGCTTTCATGCTTGTAATATATATGGTTTTATGGGCAATTCGATGTCATGTACACAGTCCAGTGATGGGTAGGCTTTAAACTAAAGTGAGGACACTAAGGAAGATCAAAGAGTAATTTTCTCCTAGTGATTTTGTCTGTTGTTGATTAAAGTAAGTATCACTTCCTTGGTTAGGTAGAAAATATGAAGGCTATCTCCTAAATTAATATGAAATATGAAGTCTAGTGAGAAAAACAGGCAAGTGAAGAAAGAATATTTAATTTTTGAAGATCCCTTAGAGGAATCCCATACTAATCAAGTACTCTGTATGTAAGGAAGATATTGACAATAGTTCACATGTGTTGGGGGAAAGACGTTTTGAGACTTTAATCTTGGTGTGAATACGTTATACATTCTTTTCCTTTCATTTCTTCACTTTTTTTTATCAAGCATCTCTCTGTAAGTTTGTCGTACCTAATAAAAACTGTCATTGACTGTATCTCTGACGCATAAATAGTGTTTAAAGGTTATCCCTTTATTCTAACTCTGATATGACTCTCATTGTCCAGTGAACCTTTTTGGTTTCAAAAACAGTAGGTTTGGGAAACTCTTTAATTACTCTGGTCTTTCCACACTCATTAAGGAGACCTTATTTATTTATCTACTTATTTATTTATTGTGGAGGCATTTGAAGGCACCTGTGTATGACTTCAGCCAGCTGCAGTACCAGTATACAAGGCTCTGTGCCTGAAAGGGGCTGTAGTTGGTAACGGTATCAGGTGGGGATATAGAACACAGAAAAGTAGAATGTTGTTAGAATGAAAAACTGTAATAATTCAATAGCTCTAAAGGCTGTGAAATATAAGCAATGTATGCTGATTGTGGTATTTGTAATGGTCAGAAACTAAACCATGGAAATGAAGTAACTGGTAAACAATGAGGATGAGGCAGGAAGTAAAAAGCATTTCAAGTATATTGATGAGAGAAAGATGACTAGATGAAGACTCAGAAGAGTTGTGTTTTGTTCTTTACAGATCTCTTCTCTGACCTTTGGAAAACATAATTTCCTCATTTCCATACCCTTTGTCTGTCTCACCTCTTTAAATTTTGGGCATTTAGGGTGGGGGATGTGTATTTATAGAACAGAGGAGCCTATGACCTTATTGCAACTTACTGATGCTACTATGATATAAATAATACATTTCAATGATGCATTATCCTAATAGCAGTTTACATAGGTTCCCTTCTTTCTGTAGGGCAGTGTTAATAGTCTCTGTGGCAGTGGTGGTTCTTTTCAATTGCAGTATTTCACATAAAGCTGCTCACCCAGTTTATGAAGGGAGTGTGGTATAACCAGAAGCTTGCAGGGTCAGATGAGTGGCTCCTAGGGCAAACTAGCTAAGGTGTCACATAAAGAGGCATAAATAACTCATTGGAAGCTTGTGTGCTTAAATGCAAGTCATAGTAATGTGGTTCTTTATATAGAAAATTAGAGAGCTGATGAATTTCTGTTGTACTAGAAGGTTTTTTTTTTTTTTTTTTTAAACTACAATTTATATAAAAATTCAATGTCTGGGTAGTTTATCTGAAAATCTCGAATTTAATATCTGTCCTGTCCCAGTAGCACACTGCCTATATATGATTCTGTATATTGTGGTACGTACCATGTAAGAAGGAATGAAAAAGTTAGAATAAGGAAACCTTCTCTTTTTCTCTCTTTTGTTTATTTTCCAATTTTCATCCTTCTGCCCTTCATTTCTAGTATGTCATTTAGGCACCATGCAATAAAAAAAAAATCTGAGGAGAGAAATCGCTTTTGTCTCCCAATCCAGCATTTATGATGGCTTTTTTTTTCTTTTTCTAAAGGTCTTGGTTTTAATCCAAAGAGAATAACACTATTTGCTAAGTAACCGACACTCTGCTGCTCCATGACCCAGGAAGACAGGGGAAGTTGGAGCCTTCCAAATCTGAGTCTGCCATGCATAAGGTAGGACCCACATTAGCATCACTTTCTCAGCTGTTGTTTGCTTAGGACCTTGGAAATAGCAAGAAAAACCTTCTTTCTTTTGGAGGCAGGACATGGCACTCTTGTGAAGGAGAACAGGCCAAGCGAAAAGGCTCCTATTTTTTTCAGTGGGCTTTGGCTCAGGCCTTTAAAATCCAGCGGAAACCTTACAGTGCCAGGCAGAGGGTGGTTGTGCCTCTAGAGAGTCAAAGGACAGAGGCTTCCACCACTACTTTTCCACCTCCCAGCAGGCTCTGTAGCACTAAACCTTTCTAATTTAAGCCATAATGGCTCAGAGATAATTACTGTGGCCTAAGGTCCTTTACAAGAAGGTGCTTTATTGAGACTACCATGGGTACAATTGCAGATATGGTGATAATATTGTAAGGCTCAGAATTAATTAATTCATTTTAGTTCATTCAGCTGCAGTGACTGATTACCAGCACACAGTTACCCATCTGAAGCCTTTAGGTTGGATATATCTCTCCTATTTACTTAATGAAGCTCTCTTGTGCCCTGAGGTAGGCAACTCTGGGGCAGCTGCGAGTGAGTCCAGGGAGAGGTCCCCCGGGGAGGGTTTGTGGGACTGGGAGGGCATCTCCAGTGTCCTGCACTGTGCTGGGTTTCACCAACTGCTTTAATGCCTGCTAAGAAAATTTTATCTTTGCCTCAAACACTGGAGTGGTTTGGCCACGATGGGGGTTTTTGTGTGAAACATCAGTAATAACATGAAAATTTCTTGATGAAAGAAGAAATTTATTGATGGTAGAATGTTTTTTGTGAAGTTTTCATGTGGGAATTTATTGATGTTAGAGTAATATTTCAGGAAATTTATCAAGTGATTTATTTTGTGAAGGTTTATCTTTGAGATGCGGTATGGGAAAAAGGATGCCACTGACCTGAGTTGGACGGTCTTGTAAAATATTCTTTAGTGTAGTTTAGATGGCAGAGGTTGCCTATGCAGTGCAATGGGATTGGTGTAGAAAGTTAAAGTGAGATAATAGTCTTATGAAAGTGCTAAGAATCTAGCTGATGCTTTTCTGCATTTGAGGATTTTTTACAAGGGAATCTTTTTCTTTGGTGAGTGGTTAATAGATTCAAGTGCTTATTACTTCAAAAAAAAAGGAAAGAAAGAAAGAAAAACAATAAAACAATGCTTCTATAGTAGTATTCCAAGTTTTTCTGAAATATAATAGTTTAGTTACAGGAAAAAAAAATATAGTGGGTGTAGAACATGCAGGAAATTGCTGAGAATGAATTCTCAGCAACGAATGAGTGAATAGAAATAAGTTCCAACGAACAGCTATGCTGTAGGAAGAAGTGACGGAGACTGAAATAATCTGGTATATCAGCACAGATCTGCTAATGCTAGTAGAATTTGCTCTCTGCTCAGCCAGGACATCTCTGTTTTTCTTGAATTGATCTGTCTGCACTGTACTTTTAATTCTTATTCAACATATAATATTCACTGCTATCAAAGGATATCTAAAAGGTAAGTGTCTTTCCCCCAAGTTGAGAAGAAAATAGATCATTAGTTTCTTTTTGAGAGAGGGAACAACTGTAATTGCATGGTTTTATACAGCTGTTCTGAATCACAGAATTCCCAGAAAAGATAAAACCCTGGACTATAAACTGTAAAGATCATTCATAAAGTTCTCCTCGGTTTCTGTAGGAACAGAAGACAGTGTCTAGGGGAATTAGCAGCACTGTCAAGAGGCAGAGTGCTCTGCACGTGAAGAGCAGAAGGAGCATTGCTGGCTGTGCCCTTTCTGTAATTCTAGATGAAAAGTCTTTTTTTGACCTTTGCTGTCAAATTTCAGCCTATTTTCTCTGAGTTAGGAGAAACCTGCCTGCATCTTCTAACTAATACTTTGATGTCTTGGTACACCCCATAAATTCTGTGTGTGCTTTGCAAGGCTCAGTATGGCTCTTAGAATTGGAGCTAGTGACTTAATATTAATGTCAGGCTCCAACTTGCCTACAGAAATACAGCTACAGAATATGTTCTTATGGTGGGCTACTATTAGCAATAAACATATTCCCCATGGTTCAAAAAGTGTTCAGCTATATACAGTATTAAAACCCATTGGTTAGTCTTGCTGGATGAAGGTCTTTTTGTGGGGCAGATGCAGCAAGACCTGTTTTAATTTGTATGAGAGGCTGAATATGTTGGGTGTTATCGCCTTTTTTTTTTAAATTTAGGCTTAAATGTATTATTCATATATTTGTGTGTTTGCAGTTATCCTCAGTAGACATTTTTTGCTGGCTACCCCTCAGCTGGCAGAGATGGTCAAAAGGCAACGCAGACTAAAATCAAGTAGGAGTACATGGGTGAAAGTTATAAGGTCCTTTTTGAGATAATCTATTTTCCTGATTTTCAATCTAAGCACCTAAATGTTCTCATCTTATAATTAACTTTATAATGAGCTTCCTGTACTGTTTTTGTTTTTATAGTGTTATCCTAAGGTGTCATTGCATTAAATACATGCACACACATGAGCCTCCCTCAGATTTGTTGGTATTCCTATGTCTGAAAAGTGGCAGTATTGCCACTGCTATGGATATATGGCAGGGAAGCATTTTTGAACCATGTAGATAAATTCTAATGAGACATGTCCTTGTGTTGGATTGAGCTGAAGCATTAGCTGAAGGGAAAAGTAGCTTGGAGTTCAGGAGAATTTGGGCATGGAAGGGAATTGGAGAGGAACTGGATGTGGTCTTTTTTGCAGGGGAGACAACCTATGTAGTCAGAATGGGTGGGTACCACCTGCAGGAAGTGCTTTCCTGATGTGTTATGGCCAGGAAGACTGAGGCATCTAGAAAATAAGCTCTGGAGTGCACTAATAATAAGCATATGCCTGCACATGTTTGATGTTGCAAAAATATTAAAAGCAGAGGAGTGGGATAGAAATGAGATAAGTAAGTGCCTTTTGAAATATAGCACAGCTTGGAGACAAGCGATTAAATGGCTCAAGAGTCAGCTCATGCGGTATCAGCCAGGTATATGCTTATGCGTATTGATTCCCACAACTTCTTTGTCATACCCTTCTGAAGGGAGTGCCTGTCGTACGGTAGAATTGTTTTCAGGGAGTGCCTGTGTTTTAACAGTAGAGATTACAGTGAGCCCAGGAAACTCTAGCTCTGACAGGAACACTTCCTTTGCGAGAAGGTGTCACCTCGAAGGCTTTAAAAGGCTGTGCATGTGTGAGCTCACTTTCTTCATGAAAAAATCAAAAGCAACCTGGACTAAGGAAATAGATGATGCCAGTTTTGTGTTCTTTAGAAAGGCATTGCATGGCTTTTTCTCTCCCACCTGCTGTCATCCCCCTGTCCCTAACTGCTCACCACAGACATAATATGTATAATGCTTTCCAGAAAAGGAGAAAATATGCATATTTCCTCTCATGTGTTTAAATTAATGCTTTTGTGAGGAATACTTGGGAAGGCCCAAAATATAGCAATGTTCCTAACAAAAACTCTTCACTGAAGATAAAAGCTAGGGCAGTTGTGTTGATTCTACTTTAATTGTAGGTAAGTTCTCTGTATTTCACTAGAGCATGAGAGGTGCTCTCACTGTGTTTGGGTAACATCTTTATCCTTAGGAGCACTGTTGAAAAGCTCAAGTTTGGTCATTTTTTGTGTCTACCATTTGCCAGGAGGATTAATTATACAGATATTCCTGTCATGAATAATCTTGAAACTGGTCATGCACTGTGGGAACTGGGAACAGTAAAATAGTTGGTGATTGTACTGAGGTGCATTGGCTCTGCTCAGGGTTGCGCCATTCACCCTAGGTAGGGAAGAGGCTGGGAAAGGTGTTGCAAGCTACACCTGATAGGTCATCCAGATATTTGCTACACAGGGATGGAGCAAGGTCATGATTATTCTTCTCATACTCATCTCAAAACAACAGGTTACTTAAACTCATCAGTGTTTGCTCTTTAGTGATTGCAATGGGAAAGCATACACACGGTCTGTAAAAGTGACCTTGTAACAGTGACGCTGGGCTTGCTGAGGTGTGCCGGTCAAATGGAGGGGTGAGAGTAATGTCCTTCTAATGTGATTACGCACAAGCGGAAGCTAGTCAGGTAGTAATGAGTGCTTATTAAAGTGTTAGCATCAATAATTATTGCAAGTGATGAATTTGTAATCTAAAAAGATCGTGTAATATATAAATACAGTACTGTAAATGGGTATCTCATGACATTGTTTATTAATGCAAGAGAAAAGGTAGGACTAGTTTGAATTGCTTCAGCTTACTATGGTCTCACCACATATTTGTAAACATGCCTTTGTAGGCTGCTTTGGTATCTGAGATGGAAACGGAAAAGTGGACACAGTTACCTGCAAAAATCATTGTTATAGACTTGATGATACTTGTAATTGTTCTCATTATAACCAGGGAAACAAGTGTCTCCTGTAGACTGCACTTCCAGGCACAAAATCTCACGGTGCTATTTCTAGAATAAACATTAGTCCCTTGCTGATTATACCCTTACCAGGATTAGAGACTTTCAGGGTGTCTAGTGTGCTACAACCATACAGAGAGTGAAGTTTCAGCTTGACTGCTATAACCAAAGTTTTATTTATTAACAGAAGCATAAAGCTTTATGTAAAATATAATGAAATTAAAATTAATCAAATATATTGGATATTACTGATTGTATGATCTTGCTCATGATATCAGCGCTGAACCTAATACACAGGAAAGCTCCATCTGTGGTAGAAAAATAGTAGTAAGAATAAATGCGCACACTGTCTTGCAATAACAGCAAATGTTACCAGATTCTTAAGGGATTAAATCATTTATGTTAATGAAACTTCAGAGTCAATAGGGATCTCTTGGGTTAGGTGTATTCTCTGTAAAATGAACGAACTTCACGAGGCAGAAGACACGAGGCTAAAGACCGGAGAAATAAGAGATAAGATTTAGCTGTAATAGAGCCCATGTAACTGTTGCTCTGGATATCTTAGAGAAATTTGTCATATACCAGATGGAAATAGTTACTGAATCGGAGAGTTACTCATTGGAGAGAAACATTGCAGATTAATTCAGCACCCCCCCCCGCCAAAAAAAGGCAAAATGCTGACTTTACAAATGCTTTAGTTTCATTTTATTCTATAGTTTTGGCTTTCAACCAGGACAAGTTAGCACTTGTCCATAAAACTGCAGGAAAAAATTTCATCAGCGCCACCTTCAGCTATTATGCAAACAAACTGGCAAGGTAAAAATCACAAATAAGGTTCTCCAAAGCTTGCACAATTGCCAGTCTCTGGAGCAATCTGCATAACTGCTCAATTTCATGTCCCCTTGTGAAGGACACTAAATTTTTGCAATTTCCTTGATTGGATAATCGCTTAATGGTCTAAATCAAGCCTTTAAAATGGGTGTAAACACATCTGGAAGCAATTCAGGCCTGTTGGGAATTTTTTAGCTGATGATGTGTAGACTGGATTTGCTGTGCAAGCTAGTCCCTCCTATACTGCTACCCTTATCTCAAGGGAGTGATGCTTATGTGGAGAAAGGAAGTGGGAAAGAGTGGGATTAGAAACTTGCTTTCTGTGCAGCCTGTGCATGCTAGATGCACTAAAGTTGGCATTGATGTTGTCCTCTAAAAAGGCTAGCCCAAATTGCCATACTGATATGTAGAAACGCAGGCACAACCCAAAGTATTAGATGATCTCAACTAACATGTCGATGATTCAGTTAGTGGATGGGGGGACTTAGCAGGCAAAAGAAGAGTGAAGAGCTCTGGGTACAACTAGTGAAGTTTCCTATGGTCCCTTGGTGGATTAATTGGGAGATTCTGATGGAAATCTCTGTGTGTAGATCTATGGATGCCTGAGCATTGGAAAACTCCAGCTGTACTCTGCCACAAAAAAGCCTAGGAGCTGCAAGTGAAATTATGAAAACTTTTAGAAATGTGTTTAGCTCTGCAATATTGTGGTAGCTGGTTTCCAATAATTCAAGAAGGGAGCTTGATTTTTTTCTTCTAAGAACTTAGAATTAATGAAGGTCAAACTCATCAATTTTAGGTAAATAGCTCCAGTATCAATTCCAACAAATCTAATTTGTATTGATATTTCAAAATAAGGGAATCGGTAGATGTTTTAACCACAAAAGAAAAGGACCTAGACCAGATATTGCAATAAGGGAAATGAGGATTTCTTGGCTTTGCTCCAGTGCTACTATTACTGTGCTATGCAATACAAGAATCTCTTAGTGTCTCAGCTTTTTCCATCTGTACAATTGCAGAACCTCCTTAAAGGGTGTCCTGTAAGTGTCAGTTAATATTTGTTAAGTGTTTATTTGTAGTAAGATAGTAGTGCAAAGCATGGAAAAATAATAACAACACTTGAATGAATGTATCTGCTGATGTTCTTAAAACATAGCTTCAATCAAATGAACGTAAAAATAGACAAAGTAGAGTTAAAGGAATTCTGGTATTTTCTACAGGCTCTCTTCATATCTCTAGTTACAGCATACTTTTCTAAGATATACATTGAATACAGACACTTTCAGATTTGAATTACAACTTTAATTCTAATCCTCTAGTATTTGCCTTGTGGTGGGAGCTTAATTGGAAAGATATGTGATCTGTAATACAAGCTTTATAACTTTCCTGGGGTGGCATACCCCAGCATTCAAAAGCACTACACAAATGGAAATAACAGTTGATGGTCTTAAAAATATTTTATGTGCATGGGATTTTACGATTTTTTTGTTTGTTTATTAAACAGTTCAGTAGCCCCAAACTGCTCCTTTGAGCACTCTGATAGTTGCTTCTTCTGTGATGATTCCTTTCTCCAGCAGAGAACATGAACGTCATTTGAGTTGCTGCCTAAGCTGGCTTACATGCGTCAGCAAACTAACATCTCAGGAGAGCAGCACTATAAAAATAAGGTTCTGTTATTCTTTTTTCTGTGTTTTTAATAATTCTCTTATTTATCTGGCAAGCTCTGTGCACTGTAATTTTTTCCCTACTTTCTCTGGCAAAATCTAAGTATTTTTGTACTACATGTCTTACTTTATCTGTAAGGTGCAATTTTTTAGTTGGAACCTGATCAGCAGATCAGATCACAGACTTGTTTTTAAAGCTTTTCGTATCCTGTTAATTTCAGATACAACAAGACTCTATGGTCATTATAAAGAATTGTAGAAACTTCCAGAATGACATCATTGACAATATATCATTGAGGCATCCTTTAATATGAAAGAGTTGGAGCAGGCATCACATTTGTTTCTGAGATCCCTTGAGGGATAAATGTGCCCATATGCAGAATGCCATGTCTGATTTCAGTTCCTCTGCCATGCCTGCTGCCTAGGTGACTTTTCTCACTGTGGGATTGTGTAAGGTACTTTGGAAGAAGACTGTGATATTTTCACATGTTAATTCGTCCTTTTGGCTCTGAAGTATTTTTCACACAGTTGCAGAGGATGGTGATATGATGCACTGGCACTGTGCTCTCCTGCTGTGGTGTAGCTAGCTTGGTGCACGTAGATTCTGCCTCTCCAGCAATACTGAACTTGGGTCATTCTAGCCATGTTGATACTTGATACTTCACATGTATATTCATTACACGTAAGTGGACTTGGCTGGGAAGAGCTTGCCTTTAGACAAATATAGCTTGGACTTCAGGATTCAGTTAATACTAATACCTGCTAAACTAGCAAGTAGTTAGCTGGGTATTTGTTAAGTTCTGCATTAGCATTTTATAAATGCTCATGACCTAACTGTATGGAAGTACTGTTTGTCAAACCAAAGGGCAGCCCACTGTGTTGTGATTCTTTTGTTCTGGTATCACCTAGAACTTTAACTGGGATCCCTGGCTTCCTGTCAGGTGCTGCTGAACTCCTCCCGAGTAATGCAGGGGCCTTGTCTGGAGGACCCGAAATGGATAAGGTGGACTAAAAAACAGAGAGATACAAAAATAGGGGTCTTGGCCTCAGAACTCTAGCAAGAAGAGATGGCTATACTCTTTGTACTCCCAATCCACTTCTGTAATTAGTAAACCACATTATAAATGGCATGGAAAAGAAAGGGGAGTTGTTACTGCCTAAGAATCTGTTTTCAAGAGGAATTTGGCTGAGGCTAGAGGTGACAGTTCTTTGGCAGGAACCATGTGACTTTCCAGAGAAGTGAGAGAGGAGAGCAGTGGCCCGTTTTCTATTTTGCAAGGACAAAAAGGCACACTGCCATCTTATCTGTTTCTATCTTTCTGCCTGGAGCTCTCCACCTAGGTCCCAGCCCTGACTTGTTGGAAATATGATTTCAATAGTTGTGTTGAAAGATGCCAGGTAAGAGCTCAAACTGACACACGCCACTTGCTGAGTGAAATACAACTGCTCTAGGTAGTGGCTGAGTTGCAAACTGGGAATACACGGTTTTCATCTGCAAGAAGCCATTCTGGACACTCAGGCTGGAGGAAGCTCGATGACTTGATCTTGGAATGCAGCAGCACTGCCATGAGGAGAACAACTCATTGCTCCACATGAAGGAACCAGACACCAACCATATCACTTAGCAGGCAGTGATCCTTTCTGCACCTGGATATCCTTTCCGCTGAGGTCAGAAAGGAGAAGGGAGCTGCAGAAGGTAGCGTGGAGGAGCCCTCCAAGGATGGAGGTCCATTTCCTTCACCCTCAAGGAAGCCAAGGGTGATAATGATTTAAGACTTTGTCACAATGGGCCCAAGGGTATTCTTTGTCTAGACATACCTGTGGGTTCTTCATCCTGACCATTGTGTTATTGGCCTGCTTCCTACGTGCCAAAGCAACTTAGGAAATACCACAGGGCTGTGAAAATGAGGGTAGAGGTGATCGGGTAAATCTTTCAAGATGAGCATAAAGGCCTATGTGGAGAATGCCTAACTATATCAGAGAAGCTGACTGGGGACTCTGGCTTATCAGATTATGGAGATAAATGGCAATGGAGAGGCCTGAACTGTTCAAGGGGAAAAGCAAATAGACACACATTAGGAGGGCTTTAAAATAGCTTTGTTGAAGGGTGAAGGCAAAACACCATAGGGGAGAAACAATGAATTAATTAGAAAATAGAAAGTCAGGAAATGGGAAAAAAAAAAAAAAAAACATTGTACAAGTCCACTTTACTCCAAAGCGAAGAGGCCGATTGTTTTCTTGGAACTGACAAAATCACTGAGACTTTACACTGAGACTTTACAAAATCACTGAGACTTACATGGGGAAAAATGCAGTGCATATAGTCTGTCAAAATCTCGGATGTACTCTAAGATCACTTTTTTTGTTGTCGTTTCTAAAGGAAGTGAGGCTGTTGTAGAGCATCTATTTAGATTTATTTTGATCCACAGAGGAGGAACCAGCTGATAATAAAATGAATGTAATTATGAAACATTCCATTAACAGAGTTTTGCATTTTAGGAAAAGGCGTGAGAGAAAACAGCAGAATCATGTCTGAATAAGATATTAAATGAATATATTTGATTACTTGAGTATTGATGCTCAGATTCATTAGGAATGTGTTTTCAGATGTGCTGGTTTATTAGCTATGTCTGTAGTCATTCTTATTTTTGAACGATATACACATCTTGTCTCTCCACAATAGACTTGAATGGCCTGAGGTATGCTTGCTCATGATATATTTTTTAGGCCCTTTGGACAGGCTTTATCTTCTTTTCTATTTTCTTAAGCATCGTCAGGAAAAGGAACTTTCAGTTATTGAAGAGGTATGGACAATGAGGCGCATAGCCAAAAAGTTTCTTAATGAGAATAATTTTTGAAAAATTCAGATAAAACACCTTCCTATTATTAGCATGGTCTTTATTGAAACACAGCCAAAGATAAGAAAATGAAATGAGGGGGAGGAAGTCACCAGAATGTTAGGAAGGCTGCCTGAAAGGAGAGGTAAGACAGCCTTTAGTTGGGAAGGTGGAGAGCAAAAGTAGGCAACTGAGTGCGAGATATGCATGAGGAAGGAAACTGTCACATTTCCAGGCAAATGGAAAAGGTAATTTACTTCTTCCAACAGCACACTCAACATTTCAGGCAATAGTCATCCGCTGAGGCTCTAAAGGTGTCATTCTGCGGGCAGATTGGTAACAGAAAGGCTTTAGAGAGCTGTGTGTCCTTAACCTGAATTTTCAGAAATTCATAATGATCAATGGAGTTCCACAAGATTTAGGAATGGGTTGTTTTAGCAGGATCCACTCAAGAAACTTTAGGGGAATCACTATCTGTGATGTCTCTTTGAAAACTTAGTTTTGATGGAACTTTTAAAGTCAGCATTCTAGATGAATCAGGAATAGGAGAAAGTGGATTCTCAGTGTAAAGCTCTCAGCTGAGAGTAGTAAGAATCAGGCTTTAGGACAGTAAATATTGAGGAATAAAAACAAAAACTGAAGGAAATAAATGATAAGGAGGAAGCATTAAGATTCAGTGATTTGGAACTTTCTTGTACCCAGAGATTCCAGGGCAGTGAAAGAAAAATTTCAAATGCTTAGCATAGTCTTTGAATTTCCCCAAAACTCTTAAAAAAAGTTTGAAGGACTGACAGAAAATCATATTTAATAAGGGCAAGAGGAACTGTCCTATAGGAAGCTATAGGACGGTTAGTCTGCAGTTGAACAAATGAATGAAATATAACACTTCAGTGTAAACATGGAAAGTGAAGCAAGTGTGGGAGGCAAGTTGATCTCCAATTATTCATAGTTTATGCAAAGAAAAGAGATTTCTATTGGAAAAATAGAAATTCATCTTCCAGTGAATGTCTAAGAAGATTCTGTTGGTGGAGCTTAGAAAAATTCAGTCTTCAAATAAGGTGCAATATTCTGTCTTTCAGAATCAATGGATATGGGAGCCATGTGCTTGGATTTACAGTCTGTCTGGATGAGGTGTCTGACTGCATGAACACTCTGACCCCCGCTGAGATTAATCTGTGGGCATACTTGCATGGCCAAGCACAGACAGTCCCTTGTTGGACTTGAGTACATCCAACACAGCACAGCACAGTGCAAGGGTGTCTGGGACCCAGAGCCAGGAAAGATTGCTACTCCTCTTGTAGAGGTGATCAGCACGGGCTGAATGGTATATTGCCTGGGTGTTAGTGGAAGACCCTTGAAATATAAGATATGACATTGCAAAAAAGCTCTTTACAACGTCACTGACTTGACGCCTCTTCTCAGAAAGCATCGGTGCTCTGCGATGAATGTTGCCTAACTGTGCTTTTCCAAGCACAAGGTTTACCCTATTACACATTAAAGATGGTGACATCTGCAGCTTTTTCCCTTTAGGAAAGGGTGTTCCAAGTCTCACCATAGCTCAGTAACCAAGAGTCATCTCTTTTCCTGATGACCTTTATTCTTCTAAAATAAAAATGCTTATTTAAAATAGTATGTTGAGGTAAGGAGTAAACAGATCAGAAGTTTGTAGCTCAGTAGTGTGCAAAGATCATGAGGTATTTTCTATATGGAAAGATTAGAACACAAATGCTGAATTTGGTCTGTCTTTTCATTGGGAGCCAATGAAGAGAGTTGTAAAGTTTTATCAAGTAACAGTGACACAAGTTTGACTTCTCCAATCAAGGAAAGGAATGCTATTGGTTGCATACTTATACTTAGATAACAGAATAGTATTAAATAATTGTGATTCGTTTGTCATAATTGTTTGGAAAACTTCTGCATTGTTGAGAACATTTGGAGTGGCTGGCATAAGTTTGCAGATCCTTCTTGATGTATTGATAAGATTTTTAAAAAACATGCATTAAAAATCGTCATCTTGTCAGATCATAAAATAAAAGAAGAAAAAGGAAACACTCTACATAGATTTAGTATGGTTTACCTCTACTTGACAGGTTTCAGATCCTGTCCAGCTTTTACAGTGGGATAATTAGAACAAAGAATTCCTTTTCCTTTTTTGTTTAGCATTAGTAATCCTATGTGACAGAGCATCAGTATCTCTTTTTTTTTATTCCATCTTATTCCAAAATATGGAATTGCTATTCCATATTTTAAACCAAATTTAGCTTATACTATTTGCAACTGTATTTCTCCGTGTTGTGCACTTTTAGTGTAAAAATTGAGGGGAAAAAAGAAAGGATTATCAGGTTGCTAAGGTATATTCTGACTGTCCCAATGTAACACATCTCAACTGCATAAACAGATTTTGTAATCTTTTTGCCCTGTTGCTTGTGCAATGTTGATTAAGTTAATTATTTATAGCTTGTCGGGGCAGCTGTGGAAGTGTCCTGGGCAATGCAGGAGAAGCTGAATCCATCTGGCAGCCATCCTGCTCTTCCTGGTCAGGAATGCTAGGGCCAGGGGAGCTGTTTAACTGACGGAGATAGAATTATGTAGATTTTTCCAGAGAAAGAAATGTATTGCTTTCCTACTTGTCCCTTCATACAAGTTTTCACATGGTCACGGCTTTTAAATCTGATTTTGAACATGTATCTTTGTTCTTTCTTTTCTCGTGGCTATCGGTACTCTCAACTTCTGGGAAATGCCCTGCGCCCCTGTGCATCTCGGCCCTCCTCTGAAGAGCTGGTGCTCCCAGTCTGCCCAGTTTTGAGACCTCCTCGGTGATTATCCCACGCAGCCGCTAGATGGCACGGCGCGGGCTGAGGCACGGGCACAGGGTGACACTTGGGCCCAGCGTAGCGCCAATGACACTTGCGTAGGCCGTGGGGTGGCCGGAACAGCGCGTGAGAAGAGCCCTGCTGGCTGCCCTGCCTGCCCTCACGGTGCCCTGGGCCCAGGCGCTGCCCGCCCGCGCCTTGACCCTGTCCCTTGTCCCGCCACCGACCCCAGCGGCTCCCGGCTCCGCTCCCTCTCCTCGCCCAATGGAGGCCGGTCCTCGCTGCGCCCCTGCTGAGTCAGGCCCTGCCGCTCGCCCTGGGCGCTCCGCGATCTCCTCCCGCCCCTCCGCAGTTCATCCTGGGCCGTGCGTCACCCTCCTGCGCGCACGCTTCCCCCAACGTCAGCGTGGCGAAGGATCAGGGACGAGCCTCGGGCTCTGCTGCTTCCCAGCAGAGCGGCCCCGATTCTTCATGTTGCAGGAACAACCCTAGGCGTTGAACCCTAGGCAGATTTTTTAAGGTCCCTGAAACCTCAGTGAACCCTTGGTAAATTAAAAGGGGATGTTGGCAGTGCTCTGCTTCATGACGAAAAATTGGAGAGGACTCAGTTCCCTTGCACGCTGCATGTGCATGTATATAGTTACGATGCTTTTAGTGTACAAAAGAATTACCTCTTGCAGTAAATACTTCTCCATGAACTCCAACAAAGAGACCTAAAGAACTATAATTGAAACCACTCTGTTTGTAGCTTAGGAGATAGCAACACTACTTTATCTGAGCGGCTTTATTAACTGCAAATCTTTATCTGTATGAGAAACAATAATAGGACATCTAAGAACTCTGATAAGGGGATGATTTGAACTCTTTTGCTCTTGGAAATTTAGTTACTCTATAGTGGTTTAGTGTTTTTTTTCTATTCCAGAAAAAAAAACCCTCAAAATTATTCTAGGAAAATTCCCTGTATTTACACTGTCTGTCATGTTTGTTACTTTTGTGCCTTGCAGGTCAGCGTGGGAAAGTCTAGTGTGTTTGCTCTTGCTTTAATTGATCTTGGTGTTGACTTTGCATCCTTTAGCTAAGGCATCAATGCTGTGAACTGTAAACAAAGTAAAGATACATACATGTTATGTTTCAGTCCGTGACGTGTAAGTTCAGCTGTTTTTCCACTAGGTGGAATTTTTCACACGTGTTCAGTGTTTGTTTAACTTTTATCTCACTGAGTGTAGTGGGAAAGAATTCCATTGAGTAACTTTGCAAACTTCACCTTCGTGTCATCATTGTTTAGTCTTGCTGTTTGGCCAAGTCATTTAACTTTTCTATACTGCCATCATTTCTTCTCTGAGAAAACTAACTTTTCATTTCCGTGCAGATAAAAAGTACTATGTGTAAAAAGGTGATTTTTCCAAGAGTCTTCTATCTAAAGGACATTTTAATAAATCTTAAATATTCTACATGGTAGTTTTAAACAACTAAGATAACTGAAAATGCCCCTTTAGTACAAGTGATATGTTGAACCGTCTCCATACTTCCATGAGTGGATCCACTACAGTAGGTGGGCCAAACTAGGGGTTGAAAACAGCTTGATTATGGCCCGCTTTTTCATTAAAGGAGGACAAATATGGGGAATGAACCTGTCCTTTGAGGAATAAAATGTAACTGCCAGAATAGATTATAGAAAAAGCCTGTCTACCTTCCCCATCTAACCCCTGCCCTCTTTTTTTGGTTGATTCTAAAATAATCATCCTGTATCTAATTTTCTGTGGCTTCTTGATGTTATGTGTGTTCTGCTGGACTGTGGTTCTTCTCCTTATCTGTAGCTGGTTGGTCTGAAGTGGAACTGGTGGAGTAGAGTCTAACCGTTCTCTGATGTGACAAGTAGGCTAGTAGATCTGGTCCTCCTTCTTGGCTCATCTTCACTGTCATAACAAAAGTGGCTGATGATAGATGGATTTAGGACTCAGTGGGCTAAGTGCTTTTTTTCTTCCCTTCTCTTCTCTTCTCTTCTCTTCTCTTCTCTTCTCTTCTCTTCTCTTCTCTTCTCTTCTCTTCTCTTCTCTTCTCTTCTCTTCTCTTCTCTTCTCTTCTCTTCTCTTCTCTTCTCTTCTCTTCTC